>JBBBDQ010001419.1:1072500-1117500 GCA_037127315.1 Ascarosepion bandense
GTGATATGAGTAAAAAAAAAGATATGACTGTCTGGGCAGAAGGTTATCCCACAGTAAGTTGTAATTACATTCTGCGGTAGACTGGTGGCCAGCCAAGGCTATAGACCCCAATCTATCTTGTTATTTAACTCATAACCGGAAGAAAGAGAAAGATTAATACAAGGGTATTTGCGCGTAAGTAAATGCAACGGATTCAACTGGAATTCGAACATTGCTCTCTGAGCCGATACCCACTGCACCACAACACACATCCAAATCTTCTTTAATCTTGTTCATATTTCATCCTTTCTTCAATATCCCATGTATCCAGTTTTTTCTCTCACTGTAAACTTTCCCGTATATATATATATATATATATATATATATATATATTGTGTGTTTAGGCATCAATTTTTTTTTAATATGTCAGATTAAATAAATTGCAAACAATATGTTTGCTTATTTTTATAAAATCCGTTCATACTCACTGATAGTCTTTCGGTTATTACAATCAAAAGATGTCATAAATGAGCTGTAATGTTGACAGATGTTATTTTCATTCATTTCTTAAGGTACCCAAGTACTTTCAACCTCTTTCCGAGGTGATCTTTAGGGGTGTGAGTTATAGTAACAAATGTAACTGGAAAACTAAAAATTACTGTACATTTTTTCTGCTTCAAATATAACTATTGACAAATTGCTAACGTACATTAGAAATTGAATTATTTTATATATTGTAATGTCATAGTCATGCATGTGTTAAAGCATGAAAAAAAACTGTTTTTTTAAAAACATTTTAGAATATTACTACAGTATTCATAGCTGATTATTTTAATTGATGGCTTAAGAATATTGTCTCGATAATCTCTAGTTGGTTTTTGCTGTTTTCTTGGTGTAGGATAGTCGTATTATCGATCATTTTTTTTTTAATATTGTGACTGTAGACAGGAAAGTTGTTGTAGATGTCTACAAATGGATGAATGGTCGGACAAAAGTGAAACCGATAAAATGTAACCATAATTTCTACTCTAACAGCTTTTTTTGTCGCACTTCCCGCCTGTGGAATTCCCCTCCATATACTTGCTTCCCCGACAGCTACAATGTCCAGGAATTTAAATGTAAGGTCAATAGACACCTCTTATCACACTAACTCGCATCCATTCTCTCAAACACTCTTCCCATCTAGCCAAGCCTCATCCTCGGTAACCTCATCCGTCTATCACCCTCCTTCCGACATTTCCTATAACTAACCACTGTTTCTTATGACTTTTCCCTATGTATCCCCCTGCGCAATAGTGGCAGTGGAATGCCTTGCTTGGGGGGGAAATGATTAAAAACAACAACAACAACAACCCCCCCCACATATATATATATATAGTTGTTATTATTGTTATATTAATAGCATACTGCAACTCGATTATATTAACTACTACATTGCTATTTATGCTTGCTTTCGCTGCCAGTTAATAACACTAAATCGAGTAATTCCGCCTTAAAGGATTATCGTTATGGCTTTACGTCTATTTCCTTACATTAAAATTGTTTATATATTAACAACACCCTTTAAGAGAAATATTTCATTGTTTTAATCTCAACCTTGTCGTCTCTAAAATAAAATATTGGCTACATTTTTGTTCCATCCTTAAACAACTGGCACTTTCTTTACCCTTGTCAATACAATACATTTCTACACTCTAGTGTCTCAACTTCATTCTTTTTAGGCATGATAACTGGAAAAAAATAGATGATCAAAAACATCAGAACGGTTAAGAAAATCAAAATATTTATACAAATCTCCTCAATAAAGATTTTTTATTCATGTAGCAAAAATGATTGGTTTTGAAGTTGGGGAGTGTGTGTGTATTTTGTTAACAAAAAAAAAAAAAGAAAAAAAAGAATCAATGCAATCCTGAAGATGACTATTCATTTTGATTATTACGTTATAAGCCTTATACTATACATACATATATGCAGTAGCGAGCATAAAGATCAGAACGATGTTAAGGAAAAGTTTAACTGCGAAATAACTTTTTTTTATTTTAAAGCTTCATAGAACATGTTATCAATGAAAAATAAGGAAATAAAGGTAAATCATATAATTCCAAAATATAAAGCTCAATAAACTTATTTTATTAGTTCCACAGTAAAACTCTAGTGGCTCGTGTGAATTCATACATAGGAGGCAACAGTGAACTAAGTCCATCGAAGTAGAAGCCGTAGAAGTATTTTTAGACGAGACAAAGGGAGGCCACATTGCGCCGATGAGAAGGTGACTGTCTCTGAGCTGTCAAGTCGGGATCGATCAAATTATAGATTCTCCGCTGGATTTTGTCAAGGACCTCTAGGTGGATAGCAGGGGCACCTGACCCGATATGGCAGCAGTATTCAATGCAAGAGCGAATGGTAGATTTATATATGTGCAGGATGGTTTCTGGCGGGAAAAACATCCTGGCCCTACTCAGAGAACCGACTTTCTTAGCAGCGGATTTAGCTGTGGATTCGATATAGTCATTCTATTTAAGGTCTGTGGAGAGAGTTAACCCGAGGAGGCTCAGTGTTTGGCTTTCAGGGAGACTAGCCTGATCCATGCTAATGGTGGATAGGATAGATTGTCTGTGATGGTTAACAGATAGCAGCTTCGTTTTGGAAGCATTGATATTCACGAGCCATTTCTTACCCCAGTCCGCCACAGATTGGAGGTCCTTCTCAAGCTCACCAATGATAATTTTCTTAGTCACGTTGTTTCCGCTTTGTCAAATAATGGCCGGCCGATGCGATGACTGCGTCTGACCTGCCGCCCACACCTGCAAATGTTATTAAATTCACTTCTATACTCAGGTAGTTTTCAATATTTCATTTTGCAATATTTTCTCTCTTCACAATTCATTAGCTGCGTTCATATTGCAACCGAATAAACAATTTTATTATCTATTAGGCTTATTTTTCTCTCTACGCATATTGGACTAATTAATCTGCACAATTAATAATACAACCAATAATAATTTCTTTCGCTCCGTCGTGCTAAAATAGTGTTATATTTTTCTGCATGCAAAAATACTGTTACGGTACAATAAATAAACAAATAAAATAAAAAATATAAATACATCTGCAAAGTTAAACTAGCAACAATAGAAAAGAAAAAATATCATGCAAGCTTACCAGCTCCGGTCCTAGTGGTAGTGCTTATGATGGACACTTAATAAGTCACATCACAAAACTGATTGTCAGAATCTTGATGAATAGAGCGAGAAGCAGAATCAGGAAAAGAGAGAGGACGGGAAAAGTGTGGGTTCGTCAAAGAACTGAAACAAGGAACGCTATAATTATCGAAACAAGAAACGCTATAATTATACGTCCATCGAAGCAGAAGCCGTAGAAGTATTTTTAGACGAGACACAGGGAGGCCACTTTGCGCCGATAAGAAGGTGACTGTCTCTGAGCTGCCAAGTCGGGATCGATCAAATTATAGATTCTCCGCTGGATTTTGTCAATTATGATTAGGATGCTCTTTGAAAGGGCAATACAAACGAAGAAGGACTTATGCCTATGTTTTATTGATTATGCGAATGCATTCAACAAAATACACCACAAAGAATTGATGGAGATGCTCAGCAACCTCGACATATTTGGGAAAGACATCAGAGTAATCAAGAATATCTACTGCCTGTATACGGACAGGTAACGATTTCAGCAGATTCACAAAGATAGAAAGGGGCGTAAGACAAGGATCTGTCTTTTCACCGTATCTGTTCAACTTGTACAGCGAGAATATTTTGAGGAATCTAGATACTACGCCAGGATTTGTTATCGGAGATCACAATTTTCCCAACATAAGGTATGCTTATTGCAGACACGGATAGAAAACTAAATGATAAAAAAGGACTACAAATAAACAGAAAGAAAACTGAATGCATGGTCATCAGCAAAAGGTGCAACCCAAAATGCCAAATACAGGTGGGGGATACCAGAATCAAGCAAGTACAAAAATTTAAATACCTAGGAAGTGTTCTAACAGGAGATGGAAAGTGCGACACAGAGATCCGAAGGCGAATTGGCATGGCAAAGGACGCGTTCCAGAAGCTGAGTAAAGTACTAAGACACAGGAAAATTTCCCTAGAAACAAAGAAGAGAGTGTTAGGTTGCTATGTGATGTCAGTTCTTCAATACGGCAGTGAATGCTGGACAATATAATCGAAGATGGAAAAACTTGAAGCAGCGGAAATGTGGTTCTACAGAAGAATGCTGCGGATATCGTGGGATGAACATGGGATCAATGATGAGGTTTTGGAAATAATGCCATTTAAATGAAAACTAATAGTGAACATCAGGAATAGGTAACTGAAGTTCCTGGGACATGCAATGAGGAAGGAAGGCTTGGAGAACCTGATACTGACAAGCCAGATAGAAAGAAAAAGAGACAGATGAAAACAGCGGATAACATATTTGAAGGGCCTGATAAGGTGGATGACGAAACGAGGGTTGCATGGAGTAACAGAAGAAAATATATTAAGAGCCACCAGGGATAAGGAGACGTGGAAAGCCATGATCGCCTACGTCCTGAAGGGACATGGCACATAGAAGAGGAAGAAGAAAAAGAAGAAGAAGAATGTAAGGCAAGTAATATAAAAATATAGCAATAAATCTACGTTTTAAACAAAACGTTCATGGGTTCTCACATTTCTTTTCACCTATACCAATTCCTTTCGTTGGAACAACCACTATTTTTATTTTCAATATATATATATATATATATATATATATATATATATATATATATATATATATATATATAATAATTTAAATAAAAACTGTAATTCTGCTCTCATCAAACAAATGATTTTAAACTGTACCGCATTAAATATAACGAAAATCATTAATAAATATTGAGAAAAGTCAAATATATCAAATCTAATAAGCTATAAATAATTATAACTTTTCAATATATTAAGAATTCACTTCCAATCTTTTTATAAACTGCCTTATGAATAACAGAAATAATTCGATTATATAAATATAATTTAACTTTTAATTTAATTCTATAAGTTAATTAACGCGCAAATATTCTCGTGAATTATAATTGGAGTTATCGCCGAATATCTATCTATCTATCTATCTATCTATCTATCTATCTATCTATCTATCTATCTCAATTGGTTCATATCTATCTATCTATCTATCTATCTATCTATCTATCTATCTATCTACCTATCTCAGTCTGTTCGTATCTATCTATCTATCTATCTATCTATCTATCTATCTATCTATCTATGTCTATCATTGTTTTCTATCTATCTCCGTTTTCTACCTACCTACCTCCGTTTTCTATCTATCTATCTATCTATCTATCTATCTATCTATCTCAGTCTGTTCAATATCTATCTATCTATCTATCTATCTATCTATCTATCTATCTATCTATCTATCTCAGTCTGTTCGTATCTATCTATCTCAGTCTGTTCGTATCTATCTATCTATCTATCTATCTATCTATCTATCTATCTATCTATGTCTATCATTGTTTTCTATCTATCTCCATTTTCTACCTACCTACCTCCGTTTTCTTTCTATCTATCTATCTATCTATCATTCTATCTATCTATCTATCTATCTATCTCAATTGGTTCATATCTATCTATCTATCTATCTATCTATCTATCTATCTATCTATCTATCTATCTATCTCAGTCTGTTCGTATCTATCTATCTCAGTCTGTTCGTATCTATCTATCTATCTATCTATCTATCTATCTATCTATCTATCTATCTATCTATGTCTATCATTGTTTTCTATCTATCTCCGTTTTCTACCTACCTACCTCCGTTTTCTATCTATCTATCTATCTATCTATCTATCTATCTATCTATCTATCTATCTGAAATTGTGTAAAATGCGTAACACAGAGAGTATAATCCAAAAAATATATCTAATATGAAATATTCTTTCTGCTTTATGTGCCATGTCCTTTCAGGATGTAGGTGATCATGGACTTCCACTTGGCTCTGTCTCTGTCGCTCTCAATATTTTTATCTTGGTATCTCTTCTAACCATTTGCTTGATTATAGCAATAGATTCTTCCTCATGCTATGTCCTTTCAGGATGTAGGTGATCATGGACTTTCACTTGGCTCTGTCTCTTGTTGCTCTCAATAATTTTTTCTCTTGGTATCTCTTCTAACCATTTGCTTGATTATAGCAATAGATTCTTCCTCTTCATGTGCCATGTCCTTTCAGGATGTAGGTGATCATGTGGACTTCCACTTGGCTCTGTCTCTTGTCGCTCTCAATATTTTTCTCTTTGGTATCTCTTCTAACCATTTTGCTTTGATTATAGCAATAGATTCTTCCTCTTCATGTGCCATGTCCTTTCATGATGTAGGTGATCATGGACTTCCACTTGGCTCTGTCTCTTGTCACTCTCAATAATTTTTCTCTTGGTATTCCTTTTCTAACCATTTGCTTGATTATAGCAATAGATTCTTCCTCTTCATGTGCCATGTCCTTTCAGGATGTAGGTGATCATGGATTTCCACTTGGCTCTGTCTCTTGTCACTCTCAATAATTTTTCTCTTGGTATTCTCTTCTAACCATTTGCTTGATTATAGCAATAGATTCTTCCTCTTCATGTGCCATGTCCTTTCAGGATGTAGGTGATCATGGATTTCCCACTTGGCTCTGTCTCTTGTCACTCTCAATAATTTTTCTCTTGGTATCTCTTCTAACCATTTGCTTGATTATAGCAATAGATTCTTCCTCTTCATGTGCCATGTCCTTTCAGGATGTAGGTGATCATGGATTTCCACTTGGCTCTTTTTTGCCTCTTGTCACTCTCAATAATTTTTCTCTTGGTATCTCTTCTAACCATTTGCTTGATTATAGCAATAGATTCTTCCTCTTCATGTGCCATGTCCTTTCAGGATGTAGGTGATCATGGACCCTTTCACTTGGCTCTGTCTCTTGTTGCTCTCAATAATTTTTTTCTTGGTATCTCTTCTAACCATTTGCTTGATTATAGCAATAGATTCTTCCTCTTCATGTGCCATGTCCTTTCAGGATGTAGGTGATCATGGATTTCCACTTGGCTCTGTCTCTTGTTGCTCTCAATAATTTTTCTCTTGGTATCTCTTCTAACCATTTGCTTTGATTATAGCAATAGATTCTTCCTCATGCCATGTCCTTTCAGGATGTAGGTGATCATGGATTTCCACTTGGCTCTGTCTCTTGTCACTCTCAATAATTTTTCTCTTGGTATCTCTTCTAACCATTTGCTTGATTATAGCAATAGATTCTTCCTTTCATGTGCCATGTCCTTTCAGGATGTAGGTGATCATGGATTTCACTTTGGCTCTGTCTCTTGTCACTCTCAATAATTTTTCTCTTGGTATCTCTTCTAACCATTTGTTTGATTATAGCAATAGATTCTTCCTCTTCATGTGCCATGTCCTTTCAGGATGTAGGTGATCATGGATTTCCACTTGGCTCTGTCTCTTGTTGCTCTCAATAATTTTTTCTCTTGGTATCTCTTTCTAACCATTTGCTTGATTATAGCAATAGATTCTTCCTCTTCATGTGCCATGTCCTTTCAGGATGTAGGTGATCATGGACTTCCACTTGGCTCTGTCTCTTGTCGCTCTCAATTTCTCTGGTATCTCTTCTAACCATTTGCTTGATTATAGCAATAGATTCTTCCTCTTCATGTGCCATGTCCTTTCAGGATGTAGGTGATCATGGATTTCCACTTGGCTCTGTCTCTTGTCACTCTCAATAATTTTTCAGAATTTCTTCTAACCATTTGCTTGATTATAGCAATAGGTTTTTCTGCTTTATGTGCCATGTCCTTTCAGGATGTAGGTGATCATGGATTTCCACTTGGCTCTGTCTCTTGTCACTCTCAATAATTTTTCTCTTGGTATCTCTTCTAACCATTTGCTTGATTATAGCAATAGATTCTTCCTCTTCATGTGCCATGTCCTTTCAGGATGTAGGTGATCATGGATTTCCACTTGGCTCTGTCTCTTGTCACTCTCAATAATTTTTCTCTTGGTATCTCTTCTAACCATTTGCTTGATTATAGCAGTCAGATTCTTCCTTCATGTGCCATGTCCTTTCAGGATGTAGGTGATCATGGATTTCCACTGGCTCTGTCTCTTGTCACTTACAATTTTTCTCTTGGTATCTCTTCTAACCATTTGCTTGATTATAGCAATAGGTTTTTCTGCTTTTATGTGCCATGTCCTTCAGATGTAGGTGATCATGGATTTCCACTTGGCTCTGTCTCTGGTCACTTACTAATTCTTCTTGCATCTCTTCTAACCATTTGCTTGATTATAGCAATAGATTCTTCTCATGTGCCATGTCCTTTCATGATGTAGGTGATCATGGACTTCACTTGGCTCTGTCTCTTGTCACTCTCAATAATTTTTCTCTTGGTATCTCTTCTAACCATTTGCTTGATTATAGCAATAGATTCTTTCCTCTTTCATGTGCCATGTCCTTCTCAGGATGTAGGTGATCATGGATTTCCACTTGGCTCTGTCTCTTGTTGCTCTCAATAATTTTTCTCTTGGTATCTCTTCTAACCATTTGCTTGATTATAGCAATAGATTCTTCCTCTTCATGTGCCATGTCCTTTCAGGATGTAGGTGATCATGGACTTCCACTTGGCTCTGTCTCTTGTCGCTCTCAATATTTTTCTCTTTGGTATCTCTTCTAACCATTTGCTTGATTATAGCAATAGGATTTCCTTCTTCCTCTTCATGTGCCATGTCCTTTCAGGATGTAGGTGATCATGGATTTCCACTTGGCTCTGTCTCTTGTCACTCTCAATAATTTTTCTTGGTATCTCTTCTAACCATTTGCTTGATTATAGTAATAGGTTTTTCTGCTTTATGTGCCATGTCCTTTCAGGATGTAGGTGATCATGGATTTCCACTTGGCTCTGTCTCTTGTCACTTAATACTTTTCTCTTGGTATCTCTTCTAACCATTTGCTTGATTATAGCAATAGATTCTTCCTCTTCATGTGCCATGTCCTTTCAGGATGTAGGTGATCATGGATTTCCACTTGGCTCTGTCTCTTTGTCACTCTCAATAATTTTTCTGGTATCTCTTCTAACCATTTGCTTGATTATAGCAATAGATTCTTCCTCTTCATGTGCCATGTCCTTTCAGGATGTAGGTGATCATGGATTTCCACTTGGCTCTGTCTCTTGTCACTCTCAATAATTTTTCTCTTGGTATCTCTTCTAACCATTTGCTTGATTATAGCAATAGGGTTTTTTCTGCTTTATGTGCCATGTCCTTTCAGGATGTAGGTGATCATGGATTTCCACTTGGCTCTGTCTCTTGTCACTTTCAATAATTTTTCTCTTTGGTATTCTTTCTAACCATTTGCTTGATTATAGCAATAGATTCTTTCCTCTTCATGTGCCATGTCCTTTCATGATGTAGGTGATCATGGACTTCCACTTGGCTCTGTCTCTTGTCACTTTCAATAATTTTTTCTTGGTATCTCTTTTCAACTCATTTGCTTGATTATAGCAATAGATTCTTCCTCTTCATGTGTGCCATGTCCTTTCAGGATGTGTGATCATGGACTTTCACTTGGCTCTGTCTCTTGTTGCTCTCAATAATTTTTCTTGGTATCTATTCTAACCATTTGCTTGATTATAGCAATAGATTCTTCCTCTTCATGTGCCATGTCCTTTCAGGATGTAGGTGATCATGGATTTCCACTTGGCTCTGTCTCTTGTTGCTCTCAATAATTTTTCTCTTGGTATCTCTTCTAACCATTTGCTTGATTATAGCAATAGATTCTTCCTCTTCATGTGCCATGTCCTTTCATGATGTAGGTGATCATGGACTTCCACTTGGCTCTGTCTCTTGTCACTCTCAATAATTTTTCTCTTGGTATCTCTTCTAACCATTTGCTTGATTATAGCAATAGATTCTTCCTCTTCATGTGCCATGTCCTTTCAGGATGTAGGTGATCATGGACTTTCACTTGGCTCTGTCTCTTGTTGCTCTCAATAATTTTTCTCTTGGTATCTCTTCTAACCATTTGCTTGATTATAGCAATAGATTCTTCCTCTTCATGTGCCATGTCCTTTCAGGATGTAGGTGATCATGGATTTCCACTTGGCTCTGTCTCTTGTCACTCTCAATAATTTTTCTCTTGGTATCTCTTCTAACCATTTGCTTGATTATAGCAATAGATTCTTCCTCTTCATGTGCCATGTCCTTTCAGGATGTAGGTGATCATGGACTTCCATTTGGCTCTGTCTCTTGTCACTCTCAATAATTTTTCTCTTGGTATCTCTTCTAACCATTTGCTTGATTATAGCAACAGATTCTTCCTCTTCATGTGCCATATCCTTTCAGGATGTAGGTGATCATGGACTTTCACTTGGCTCTGTCTCTTGTCACTCTCAATAATTTTTCTCTGGTATCTCTTCTAACCATTTGCTTGATTATAGCAATAGATTCTTCCTCTTCATGTGCCATGTCCTTTCAGGATGTAGGTGATCATGGATTTCCACTTGGCTCTGTCTCTTGTCACTCTCAATAATTTTTCTCTTGGTATCTCTTCTAACCATTTGCTTGATTATAGCAATAGATTCTTCCTCTTCATGTGCCATGTCCTTTCAGGATGTAGGTGATCATGGACTTTCACTCTACTCTGTCTCTTGTCACTCTCAATAATTTTTCTCTTGGTATCTCTTCTAACCATTTGCTTGATTATAGCAATAGATTCTTCCTCTTCATGTGCCATGTCCTTTCAGGATGTAGGTGATCATGGATTTCCACTGGGCTCTGTCTCTTGTCACTTACAATAATTTTTCTTTTTGGTATCTCTTCTAACCATTTGCTTGATTAGCAATAGATTCTTCCTCTTCATGTGCCATGTCCTTTCAGGATGTAGGTGATCATGGATTTCCACTTGGCTCTGTCTCTTGTCACTTTCAATAATTTTTCTTTTGGTATCTCTTCTAACCATTTGCTTGATTAGCAATAGATTCTTCCTCATGTGCCATGTCCTTTCAGGATGTAGGTGATCATGGATTTCCACTTGGCTCTGTCTCTTGTCGCTCTCAGTAATTTTTCTTTTGGTATCTCTTCTAACCATTTGCATTTGATTAGCATAGATTCTTCCTTTCATGTGCCATGTCCTTTCAGGATGTAGGTGATCATGGATTTCCACTTGGCTCTGTCTCTTGTCACTCTCAATAATTTTTCTTGGTATCTCTCTTCTAACCATTTGCTTGATTAGCAATAGATTCTTCCTCTTCATGTGCCATGTCCTTTCAGGATGTAGGTGATCATGGATTTCCACTTGGCTCTGTCTCTTGTCACTCTCAATAATTCTTCTTTGGTATCTCTTCTAACCATTTGCTTGATTAGCAATAGATTCTTCTTCCTCTCATGTGCCATGTCCTTTCAGATGTAGGTGATCATGGATTTCCACTTGGCTCTGTCTCTTGTCACTCTCAATAATTTTTCTTTGGTATCTCTTCTAACCATTTGCTTGATTAGCAATAGATTCTTCCTTTCATGTGCCATGTCCTTTCAGGATGTAGGTGATCATGGATTTCCACTTGGCTCTGTCTCTTGTCACTTTCAATAATTTTTCTCTTGGTATCTCTTCTAACCATTTGCTTGATTATAGCAATAGATTCTTCCTCTTCATGTGCCATGTCCAGGATGTAGGTGATCATGGATTTCCACTTGGCTCTGTCTCTTGTCACTCTCAATAATTTTTCTCTTGGTATCTCTTCTAACCATTTGCTTGATTAGCAATAGATTCTCCCTCTTCATGTGCCATGTCCTTTTCAGGATGTAGGTGATCATGGATTTCCACTGGCTCTGTCTCTTGTCACTTCAATAATTTTTCTTTTGGTATCTCTTCTAACCATTTGCTTGATTAGCAATAGATTCTTCCTCTTCATGTGCCAGTCCTTTCAGGATGTAGGTGATCATGGATTTCCACTTGGCTCTGTCTCTTGTCACTCTCAATAATTTTCTTGGTATCTCTTCTAACCATTTGCTTGATTAGCAATAGATTCTTCCTCTTTCATGTGCCATGTCCTTTCAGGATGTAGGGCAGATCATGGATTTCCACTTGGCTCTGTCTCTTGTCACTCTCAATACTTTTTCTTGGTATCTCTTCTAACCATTTGCTTGATTATAGCAATAGATTCTTCCTCTTCATGTGCCATGTCCTTTCAGGATGTAGGTGATCATGGATTTCACTTGCCTCTGTCTCTTGTCACTCTCAATAATTTTCTCTTGGTATCTCTTCTAACCATTTGCTTTGATTAGCAATAGATTCTTCCTCTTCATGTGCCATGTCCTTTCAGGATGTAGGTGATCATGGATTTCCACTTGGCTCTGTCTCTTGTCACTCTCAATAATTTTCTTTTGGTATCTCTTCTAACCATTTGCTTGATTAGCAATAGATTCTTTCATGTGCCATGTCCTTTTCAGGATGTAGGTGATCATGGATTTCCAATTTGGCTCTGTCTCTTGTCGCTCTCAGTAATTTTCTTTGGTATCTCTTCTAACCATTTGCTTGATTAGCAATAGATTCTTCCTCTTCATGTGCCATGTCCTTTCAGGATGTAGGTGATCATGGATTTCCACTTGGCTCTGTCTCTTGTCACTCTCAATACTTTCTTTTGGTATCTCTTCTAACCATTTGCTTGATTAGCAATAGATTCTTCCTCTTCATGTGCCATGTCCTTTCAGGATGTAGGTGATCATGGATTTCCACTTGGCTCTGTCTCTCTGTCGCTCTCAGTACTTTTCTTTTGGTATCTCTTCTAACCATTTGCTTGATTAGCAATAGATTCTTTCCTCTTTCATGTGCCATGTCCTTTCAGGATGTAGGTGATCATGGATTTCCAATTTGGCTCTGTCTCTTGTCACTCTCAATAATTTTTCTCTTGTATCTCTTCTAACCATTTGCTTGATTATAGCAATAGATTTTCCTCTTCATGTGCCATGTCCTTTCAGGATGTAGGTGATCATGGACTTTCACTTGGCTCTGTCTCTTGTCACTCTCAATAATTTTTCTCTTGGTATCTCTTCTAACCATTTGCTTGATTATAGCAATAGATTCTTCCTCTTCATGTGCCATGTCCTTTCAGGATGTAGGTGATCATGGATTTCCACTTGGCTCTGTCTCTTGTCACTCTCAATAATTTTTCTCTTGGTATCTCTTAACCATTTGCTTGATTATAGCAATAGATTCTTCCTCTTCATGTGCCATGTCCTTTCAGGATGTAGGTGATCATGGACTTTCACTTGGCTCTGTCTCTTGTCACTCTCAATAATTTTTCTCTTGGTATCTCTTCTAACCATTTGCTTGATTATAGCAATAGATTCTTCCTCTTCATGTGCCATGTCCTTCTCAGGATGTAGGTGATCATGGATTTCCACTTGGCTCTGTCTCTTGTCACTCTCAATAATTTTTTCTCTTGGTATCTCTCTTCTAACCATTTGCTTGATTATAGCAATAGATTCTTCCTCTTCTATGTGCCATGTCCTTTCAGGATGTAGGTGATCATGGACTTTCACTTGGCTCTGTCTCTTGTCACTCTCAATAATTTTTCTCTTGGTATCTCTTCTAACCATTTGCTTGATTATAGCAATAGATTCTTCCTCTTCATGTGCCATGTCCTTTCAGGATGTAGGTGATCATGGATTTCCACTTGGCTCTGTCTCTTGTCACTCTCAATAATTTTTCTCTTGGTATCTCTTCTAACCATTTGCTTGATTATAGCAATAGATTCTTCCTCTCATGTGCCATGTCCTTTCAGGATGTAGGTGATCATGGATTTCCACTTGGCTCTGTCTCTTGTCACTCTCAATAATTTTTCTCTTGGTATCTCTTCTAACCATTTGCTTGATTATAGCAATAGATTCTTCCTCTTCATGTGCCATGTCCTTTCAGGATGTAGGTGATCATGGACTTTCACTTGGCTCTGTCTCTTGTCACTTCTACAATTTTTCTCTGGTATCTCTTCTAACCATTTGCTTGATTATAGCAATAGATTCTTCCTCTTCATGTGCCATGTCCTTTCAGGATGTAGGTGATCATGGATTTCCACTTGGCTCTGTCTCTTGTCATTCTCAATAATTTTTCTCTTGGTATCTCTTTCTTAACCATTTGCTTGATTATAGCAATAGATTCTTCCTTTCATGTGCCATGTCCTTTCAGGATGTAGGTGATCATGGACTTTCACTTGGCTCTGTCTCTTGTCACTCTCAATAATTTTTCTTGGTATCTATTCTAACCATTTGCTTGATTATAGCAATAGATTCTTCCTCTTCATGTGCCATGTCCTTTCAGGATGTAGGTGATCATGGACTTCCACTTGGCTCTGTCTCTTGTCACTCTCAATATTTTTATCTTGTTATCTCTTCTAAAATCCACTCCACCATCCATTTGTTCAAACTTAAGTACGTCTCAGGCTGCTTTCCTCTGTTTTCCTTCTCGACCTCTGAGTATTAAATTCTCCAGGCCCTGCTTCCTCATGTCCTGTCACAATAATCTCATTTTTCTCTTCCTGATATTACGTATTAACTTTCTTCTCGTTTCCATCCTCTTCAACACTTCATCGTTGTGCACATGCTACGTACATGGCATCGTTAGCATCGTTAAAACCACATTTCTGCTGCCTCAAGCCTCTACTTCATCCTTGATGAGATTGTCCAGCATTCACCTCCATACAGAAGGACAGATATCACATAGCAATCTAACACTGTTTTCTTTGTTTCTAATGAAATTTTCCTATCTTTCAGTACTCTGGTTAGCTTCTAAAATGCGTCTTTGGACATGTCAATGCATCTTTGGATCTCCATATCGCACTTCCTATCCTTTGTCAAATCACTTTCCAGGTATTTGAGGTTTTTTTAGTTGTTTTATTTCAGTTTTCTTGACTTGTAGTTGGCATACCGGTCTCCTCTTTTTGTTGATAACCATATATTAAGTTTTCTTTAAGTTTATGCTCAGTACTTTCTTCTTACTTTTACTAACTTCTCTAAAAGGTCCTGCATTTTCCTTTCCGTGTCTGCTATCAACACCGTGTCATCGGCGTATCGGATATTGTTTAGATTGCGGCCGCCAATGAAGAATCCCGAACTATTTCGCTCATAATTGCTTCGCTGTACTGGTTGAAAAGTTCCGGTGAGAAGACACATCCTTTCTAATTTTGCATACCTGCTGAGTTCACTTCCTGTCCGTACACATGCCGTTTGCTGCCAATATAGATTCTTGATTATTCTAACGTCTTTTCCGAAAATGTCGAGGTTATCGAGCATCTCTATCATCTCCTTTGTCGAACGCCTTTGCGTCTTCGATAAAGCACAGAAAAAGGTCCTTCTGCATATGTATTGCTCGTTCAGATAGCGTTCTGAGCATGAATATCGCATTCCTTGTTCCGGCATCTTTAACGAAGCCATATTGTTCTTGTCCTATCTCTGGGGCGATTCTGCTGCGCTCTCTGTTCAACAGAATCCGGATTATGATTTTGTTATGTGGCTCATTAAACTGATTGTTCGGCCGAGTTTGCATTCCTTTGCACCTGGCTTCTTAGGTAGTGTTATGAAAATTGATCTGCTTAGGTCCTCCGGTATATTTCCGCTGTTGCAGATTTCGTTTATTATTTCTGTGAGTCTGTCTACGCCAAAGCCTTCTAGGGACATCAGCATCTCTATTACAATCCTTCTTGTCCCTCTGCTTTGATTCTCATTGCCGATTCCGCTTAAATAGATAAAATAGAGATCAATGCATATTATCTAGAGCAATATGATATGCCGAAAGGAAAAACTAACACATATTTAAAGTGATTATAAATCCAGATTTATTTCGATAGGCTGAGATGACCATCTTCTCAGATCGCGAAATATTATACGGTTTAATTCAGAATATTTAAAAAATGATTTAGTTCCAATAAAAGAATTAGCTCCATCATTTAATAAGACACACAAAGTGTCGAAACAAAATAGATACTTTTATAATTAGAATTATAACATAGTTATGATGTAAATTTTCAATAAATATTATTTGCTCTAATTCGTATTGAGCACTTTTTAAGAATAGTGTTTTTTTCAATATAGAACTTTACTCCATCCATATCTAGCCTATACTTGGTTATATATATATATATATATATATATATATATATATATATATAAACAGTTACCATTTCCGCAATTTATGCATTACTCTTCAGCAATGAATTGAGTCCTTTGGTGACTGGCGTGTGTCTACCCCGCTTATATGCAACACGCTAAAATTTTGCTTCTCTGATTCCATACACTTAACAATATTGGGTAAAACAGTATGATAAAGTGGAAAAGTTTTATCCTTTAGGACTTCATCGAACTGAATTTGTTATAGTGGTATGATTACACACTAAAATTCCTTGTTCAGGAATGCCGGGAATTTGTAATTTATGCTTTCTTTTGTTATTGAATTTATTTAATTTAATTTTTATTCCTTTTTGTCTCACTTTCTATCACTCTTGTTAGTAGTTATCATTCCACACTGTGATGATAGGAATGGGGAAATATTGTTAAAGTCTAGACGTGTGGTGATACCGACCGACCAAAAGCGAGGGACCAGATGTTCGCACTTTCACAAACAAAAAGCAAAAGACCAAAAGTCGTCCGTGCGCAGCCGGATTCGCGCAAATGTTCCGGTTGAAAAATAAAAGTTAATTAAATATTAAATTTCCAGTTAGCGAGCTTACGCGAATTTCATTTATCGGCCAATGGGAAGCCCAGAATCAAATACAAGTGTGAACTCCCAAATGATCTGCTGCGATCTAAAAAGAAGATATAAAAAGCCTATACAGAAAGCAATGCCGGACAGACAGATCCAGATTCGAGAGAGAAGAATGTAATTAGTAGCCCCCTTGACCCAAGTCAAGCGGCTTACTATCCTAGCCTCCCTTCTCTCTCCTCTTATCTTTCGCTGTCTCAAAACTACTTACTGACCTAAGGAGCGAATACATCAAAGACATTTCTTACTTACAATGCTCCCACATTCCTAAGCATTAATTCTCTTTTCAGCATTTTATTGTCATGGATATTTTAACGTCCGTTGGGCCTATACTTAAAGTATTACTTTAATTGTAAAAAACCTTAATTGATATGTGTATATATAAAATGTTATTTTTCAACTCAAATTGATTTTCTTGACTTATAATCATTTTATGACTTATAGTGGGCTATCTACAACAAGGCCAAATTCCGTTAACCTGCAACAATATACTACTACCCTTTGCTAGAATGGACTCTCCACTATAAACTGGTAAAGAATGGACGCTATAGACGCATATTAACTGTAGATGATCTTGCAATCGAGACACTCTCTAGCCATATCCTGTACGATAAGATTTTGCCAAGTAACCAGTCAATTGATTCTAAAAGTATTAAACATACACACCACTCTACAAACATATGCAACACTAAATACATTCTATTACACGTAAAATAATATCCATCATCGATAATGGCTAAAAGTATAGTCGAAGGCGATCGAATAAACAAAACATTTTAAAAATATTTATATAATTTATGTCTGCAAAATAAAAAAAATCTTAAAATTATAATTGTTATATTTTCTTATTTTCTAGTCAACTTTGATCTTAACGACTCCGATTGACACCAAATCGGTCGAGTTCATATATATATATATATATATATATATATATATATATATTCCACTTGTTTCTGGCCTGGCCAGAATTGAAACTCGACTGATTTGGTGTCAATCGGAGTTGCTAACCCCTAAGCCCTAGCTGTATGGAATCAGAGAAAGTATATATATATATATAACACTATTGGGTAAAGCTGTATGATAAAGTAGAAAAGTTTTGTCCTTTGGGACTTCATCGAATTGAGTTTATTACAGTGGTATGATTACACACTAAAATTCCTTGTTCAGGAATGCCCGGAATTTGTAATATATGTTTTTTTTTTGTTATTAAATTTATTGAATTTAATTTTTTTTCTTTTTTCCTTCCCTTTCTTTCACTCTTGTTAGTAGTTACCATTCCACACTGTGATGATAGAATTTCTGTCAGGAATAGGGAAATATTGTAAAAGTCTAGACGTATATTAACTGTGGATGATCTTGCAATCGAGGCACTCTCTAGCCATATCCTGTACGATAAGATTTTGCCAAGTAACCAGTCAATTGATTCTAAAAAGTATAAAAACAGACACACCCCTCTACAAACATATGCAACACGTAAAATAATATCCATCATCGATAATGGCTAAAAGGCGATCGAATAAACAAAACATTTTAAAAATCTTTATATAATTTATATCTGCAAAATAAAAAAAAATATATATAATTTATAAATGTTATATTTTCTTATTTTCTAGTCAACTTCGATATTTAGAAATTTAAATCTAATATCAATCATTATTTGCCGTCTTCTTAATTCTTGTATAGGTACCTCACCTTACGTTGGTAATTTGTTCCACAAACAATTTTCTTATATATACACATTCTCGCATTCACACATCCAGATACCCACCTATGAAGACCAGATACATACGCGTATACTCAAAATCAATGCTCGCGTACATATACATAAGTGTACACATATACACACTAAAATATTTCTATTAAAGCTTGCGGCATGCGATCCAAGCAGTACAGTAATCCATTTTCAAATTTCTGGCGCAGGGAATTGCGTCATGGTGCTCTTTTTCTCACAGACGCTGTCCAACTGACCCTACTACATTGTGCGTTCAACAAAATCAATACTAGACAAGGTGCATGAATAATTTAAAATAATTAGAATTTTGCGCTTTATGGTAAATCAAAATTTATATAATACCCATATGCTGGTAAATCATTTTTTAGAATATATTCTATTCTGACAAAAAATTGATTCTAATTTCTATCAATAATCTTAACGCATTTCATTTTATAGAGAATTAATTTTACCCAGCATCACCATTTATCTTGTTCTATAATAAATCGCATCACTTGATTATCTGGATTATTATTTGAGGATAATTTTTTTTTCATAGGCAATTTCATTCAATGGATTTTTGATAAGCTATACCGGCCATGTTTGTTATGAAGAGAAATATCTACTTTTTAAGTCTATAAAATGTAAAAAAAAATAAAAAATGAAAAAAAAAGAAACAAACACAAATCGAAAACCCCGTTCTTAATTCAATTAATATCTTTCCCAAGTTTCTTTTCGTGATCTGCTCCATAAATGTTGATTATCACTTGAACTAAAGTCGATGAGAAAAATACAGGATTATTTCTCCTCCCATTAAGGGTACTGAAGGTTTACGCTTTCAGGGTTTTAGCGTTATTCATCTCATAGTCATGTGACCTAACCTATGAGTAACTTTGGAGGAGGCTATTCTATCAGATATATAGTATCGGGGCTATCATTTTGTGAATGTCTTCCTGACCCTGAAGCATTGCGATGATATAGAGCACTTTTACAGCTGTAGACATAGATAGGTTTGCCTATCGTCCTGTTCACTTTTCCCTTGGTCGCGATCTTTTGAACAAGAGTAGAGGTTCATCTTTGTTTCTTGTTTAGGATTGGGCTCCCCGTTTATTCTAAAACCATCTTCCTCTCTATACTTCTAACGTCTCTGCTAATAACTCTGAACGTTTATTTACTATTTGTTTATATTTTTTCTTATGTCCTGTTTCAGATTGGGTTTCCATCTAAAGACTTTTCGTACTCTTCTACTTTTAGTAGCATCCATTGTCTTTGTATCATTATCAACTTGATGGGCGTGGTGCCGGTTATTCCATACACATCTACTTTGAATGTCTCTTGGGCCTTATACAGGCTGGACATAAAAAAAGAAGTTACTATTTTTAAAAGATACAGGCAGTTTATTTTTTTTAACATAAATTGAATTTATTTAATTTTTTTTCGGTAAGGTTCTACACGTACGTGATGTGCGTTGTGGTGCAGCACAGATCGACTCGGAACGAGAGATCGGGGTGCCGAGTTCGAATTCCAGTTGAATTTCTTGCATTCACTTATGCACAAATACCCTTGGGAAAGGTACTAATCCATCTCTTCCCTCCAGTTATGGGTTAAATAATAGGACAGATTGGGTTCTATAGCCTTGGTTGGCAACCAGTTTACCAGAGAAAGCAGTGGTAACTTACTGCAGGATAATCTTCTGCCCAGTAAGTCATGCCTCTTTTGCTCAAACGTGTATCATGTATGACACTTAACTGACTTAACGTGTATCATGTATGACACTTAACTGACTTAACGTGTATCATGTATGACACTTAACTGACTTAACGTGTATCATGTATGACACTTAACTGTACAAAGTCCAGGGGCCAATTGATGTAGAGGGTTACTTTAAGGGGTAGTTTATATGGTTAGGAGGGAAATATAACGGTTTTCATTTAGAATTATCCACTTAGCAATAAATACTAAATATAGTATGAAACACATCATTAAAAAAAACTGGGGGTGCCTAATAATTATGGCCGGTAGTGTATATGCACTTGGTTAACATACTATCACTCAGCATATACTATATACTTTCTTTTTCAAGATAAAAGAAATCCCTTTTTAAACATTTGATATTCATTCCCAGTTTTTCTTGACAGAATCTCAGTAAGGCCCATCTATGTTAACACCGTTTTCTTTTCTTTCTCGGCCTCCTCAGAAACCTTTAGCAGAAAAAGCAGTTACTCGTTGTACGGCCTTCTGTGTATCTTCAACCAATCAATATGAATCTTTTACTGTTTACAACATCTCAGAACTCAGCCATTATTTACCAGTCATTTACACTCGAAGGACAATTTCTCTTGTGGTTTTGTTGCAAAAACGATGAACTCAAAAGTAAAGCGATGCATTTTGCCATCATTTCACACCAGTCATATGAGAGAGAGAGAGAAAGAGAGAGAGAGAGAGAGAGAGAGAGAGAGAGAGATCGGTAGAAGTACATAAATTAAAAAGACAGAAGATATTGATTGACAATGCATTTAAATATTTGAAAATTTAATTTGACGGCGGCGAAGCAAGAAGGTAGAAGCGACTGCAATAATGGACAGCAGAAAAATCAGCATAGGACACACGGTTAAATATAGCAATTTCAAAATGATGAGATCTTGCCGCCAATCTAGTACTTCATTTAAATCGGCGTACTAAAGAGAAAAGCTTATCAGGACAAGTGCAATGCAAACTTTTATAAAAAATACCGAGGTAAGCTACGTTGGTGGGAAAAGCGACTGAGACGGAAATGCCAGGTCAAATGAATAATATACAGGATTCTTTTTCAGATTTCTAAACATATAGCAGAAGAACTAGACCAGATGTAGCAACAATATTCAAAGCAAGATTGAATGGTAGTTTTCTAGATATGCAAAAAAAACTAAATAAAAATTATTTCTATATGCATAAATAGAACAACATGGAAAATAAATATTACACTTTTTATATGATACTAGATTTTCTCAGACTGAATTAGCTAAAAAATAAAAATAATTGTTAAATTTTTCCAAGTTATACTAACGTAAGGTTTCAGATGTTTTGATATAATTGTCAGAATAGCATACAGTCACACGTAGTACACGTTTGGAGGAGAAAGAGACATGACTGACTGGGTAGTAGGTTGACATTAATTTCTATGGTTGCCAACCAAAGTTACAGAAAGCAATCTGTTTTGATATTTAAACCATAGCTGAAGGAAAGAGACGGATTAATACATTTCCCAAGGGTATTTGTGCATATGTGAATGCAACGAATTGAACCGTAATTTGAACTCGGAACTCTGAGTTGTCGTTCGAAGCCGATATCCACTGCACCAAATGCAAAATACGACATTAAAACCGTCATGATTTCATTCCATTCCTTCAAGAAAATGTCACGGATAGCAACTCAAAATGAGAAATCAGAGAGCTGGGTTTGAATTCTAGTCGTGTTTGTTGTATCTGTTTATGCACGCATACCATTGCGAAAAGTATGAATCTAGCTCCTCCCACGGCAATTGGTTATATGTCCTCATAATATGTCCTCATAATATGTCCTCATAATTCATCTCTGATGTAAACCCTGCGCACTAGAAGCAATTTTACCTTACTTGGGATGAAATGATTTTAAAATTAAATTCTCTAAAACTCAGAAACCCGCTGGGTCTTAGTAATTTTATTGCCTTACTTGGGGTGGAATTAATAAAAGTACTTTGTACTTACACGTTCATGGTTTATATAAAAGAAAATTTATTAAAAGAAAATGTATTTTTATGTAATTTATTTTTGTAAATAATTTCGATTTCACTGTTTATTGTAAAACAATTCTACGATACTCCATCTCTTTATGACGAGTTGGCTTACGGGCTTATAACGTTAAAGCATCGCTTCCCATACGATTACCAAAGTTAAGCAACGTTGATCCTGGTCAACACCTAGATAAGTGACCGCTTGGGAATGCCAGGTGTTATAATTCGGATGCTGTAATGGATAAAAGTTCGGAGTTGTTAATCGGAGTGCCGGGTTTCCTTTCTAGTTGCGTTTGTTATATTCAATTACGCGCAAATACCATTGGGGATGGTATGAATTCACTTATTCTCCCCCAGATATGGATTAATTAGTAATATCATTAAAAGATTATTATTTTAAAAATCCTACAATAAAAAAATATTTTCTTACTAGAACGCTTCCCAGGTATTTAAATTTCTGTGCCTGCTTCATTTCATTTTCCGCGACTTGTAGTTAGCATTTTGGGCACCTCTTTTTATTGATGACCATGCATTCAATTTTCTTGTTGTTTATTTTAAGTCTTTTTTTTTTCGTTTTCTTTAACTCGTACAAAACTAATTATTCTAAGTTTCCCAAATAAGTTCAGGCTTTAAATAACCCAGAGAAGTCAATAAACGATAAAAATCAAATCAATGCCGCCAGAAATATTTGGCTTAGCGCAGAAAATGAAGCAAAATGGCGGAGTGATGAAGAGGAAATGAAGTTAATAAACAACAATGAGAAAAACCGTAACATAGACGATAAAAGCGGAGCTTAAATGGAATGGTTATAAATAGAATAATTATCACATCTTTTAACCTTTTCCCAGTTTGCTATGTCGCAATAAATGTCAGCATTAGAATGATTCAAAAATAGACATATTTGTTAAAAAAAAACTACTCCTTGAATCAAATATAAGATGACAATCAGTCAGTCAGTTAAGTGCCACACGCTTGAGCTATCATGTCTCGAAAGAAACGTGACTGACAGGGCAGAAGATTTTCCTGTAGTAGGTTATCATTACATTCTGCAACAAAGGCTATAGAAATCAAATTTTAATTTCATAGCCAGAGGAAGAAGTGTCGGATTAGTACTTTTCTAAAGGATATTTGCACGTAAGTGGATGCAACGAGTTCAACAGGAATTCGAACTTGAGTCTCTGATTTATTGTTCCGTGACGATATCCACTGCACCACAACACACATTCGTGATGATATGGTACTAAAATAATTTTCCGTGCAATATTATAGCAAAATAATTCACAATACAATCGTACAGAAGAACTTGTAAATATAAGATATAAATTTATAGTTTTATTCTTCGACGATGTCGCTTGTGTGGAGCAGGTATGCAGCCAGAGAGAGTTCGTGCACACGAAGGAGATGTCGAGAGTCGGAAGCCAGCAGAAGTCTCACTTTCTTCAGTGAAAATTCTAGACTTTTTTGCTTTCTCGGGTTGTCACTTTTTTTGACTTTATCTACGGACGGATATATCTGTCAGTCACACCACGCCGGGCCCATCGCCTTTCAAGCCGATTGTCACTTTTCGTGACAATATCTAAGTCGGATTTATCTGTCAATTACATCTGCCGTTCAAGGTAAACTCACTCTGATATCATTCCGATCGTAAATATCACATTTCCTGTTCTATTATTGTTCTTGTCTCACTTCTGTTCTAATTTGCTACACGCTCTATTCATTAGAATACGTATGAGGTAACTCACAAGGTTGATATTTGATAAATTTGGCCTTCATTTGCACCTGAAATGTTAGGCAATATTACGAATGTGTATCTACTAATGTCAATCGCTGCTGTCGTATACTTAATTTTTTATTTCTCAAGTCTTGTCGATACCGAAATCGTCTAAAGACTACACACTTCTATTACATTCACACATTGTCCTGCTGCTTTGTTTTTGTTTTTCATCCTGCCCAGACATTAATCTGAACAAACGTTTTCTTTTATTTCTTTCTTGTCCTGACAGTGAGCTTTTCAATAAGGCACGGTATAATATTCCGAAATTGGAAGAAATAAAACATCATCCATTTTCATTTGAAGTAAGATTTCTTTCTGGGTAAAACGATATCGAAAATCATATTCCGCGTAATTTTATTAGAGTGTCGAATTAATAAAACGAAAAACAGATTTAGAAGCAAGGTAGAAAATTAGTTCAAATATTCCAGGTTAAATTTGATTTCCTGTACGGAAGGCGTTGAATGTAGCATAGTCATTGTACCATTTGATAAGACGTTAACGCTGAAGAAAAATTCCGTATCGGTTTCATCAAAAATAATATAAAAAATATGACGACTTTTTTTCTTATCTTTAAGCCACTCGCTATCTGATATCTATAATTGCAAAGGGTTAGAGTTTGGTTTAATCGTAACTCTGCAGACAGAGAAGAAGGTCGTTGCCCTTAGTATTCATAATAATTATACGTTCATAGTTATGGTGGTCGATTTGTATATCTTTCCGATCCTAAGTGGCCTTGAATATGGAAATTGCATTACGATTGGTCCAAAGATAACAAAGTACTAGAATATATATATATATATATATATATATATATATATATATATATATATAAAGCCAGATGTTTGTGTGTGTGTCTGTCTATCTGTGTTTGTCTGTATGTCCTTTATACAAATCCACAATTTTTATCCGATTCTCACCAGAATTCACACAATTATTTTCCAAGCTTCTGGTCAGGTCATGGGTTACTTATTTTATTCCGATTTCTCCCCGATATTGGAAATCAATACCCCGATATCCGATCAGGTCTGATCAAGATCAGGATTTCAGCCTTTTTATCGTGGTTCTTGCTTCAGAATTTGCTCTAACTTGGTAAAATTATAGTTTTTAGTCTCAAACATTAGTAGATCTTCTCAGACGACTCATTTTCCCCGAAATCAGAAATCGATACCCCTGATATTTTATCAAATCTGATCAAAAACCGATATTCAGCTATCATTATAGCTCACTTTCTCTAATTTTACTCCCGATGGGTACGATAAGTTTTCATGGACTTAGGTTAGTTTAACCCTGGATGACTTATTTGTCTCCGATATTGGAAATTGCTACCCCAATATTCTATCGGTTTGATCAAAATCAGGTTTTCAGTCCTTTTATTTTGGTTTTTGCTTCGGGTTTTGCTCTAAGTAGGTATAATTGTATTTCTTAGTCTCAGTCATGATACCATTTACCCAGAGGACTTATTTAGCCTTCAAAATTCAGTTTGCGACGGAAAACTTATTTGATATCGATACCGGAAATCAAACTTTGAATTACATCCATTCATTTTTCTTTCAATCCACAGTTTCGCTTTGACTGGAAACAACTATTGCTTTTTAGTCTTTCGTGCCAACGTCTAAATAGTCTGAGCTCCAGGACCAAGGATCAGTTTTAAAGCTTTCATTACACCCGAGTAACGCCGGGCTATACTGCTAGTAAAAAAATCTATCGTATACAGCTCATTTCTAAGAACCAAACGCATATGCTCAGACCATCCAGATTTTCTAAACAACATTAACAACCCAACAAAGCAATTTCTAAAATGTATATATCCAATAAAAATAATAAAAGAAGCACTAAATAAAACCATCCACATAAATCGTAACACACTTCTCACATACAAGAAAAGAAAAAACAACAACCGAATTCCCATGGTTTTTAACCACAATCAACATTCACACACACTTATCAAAATTTCAAAAATGATTACAAGAACCTCCAATCAAACAAAATAATCAAAGACATTTTCGATGAAACCACCCATAAATGCAATGAAACAAACACCCAACCTATCAACTATTCTCACTTCTAACAAATATCTAAAAAACACAAACCTATCAGGGAATTTAAAATGTCAGAAACCCAGGTGGCTAATTTGTAAACATTTGGTAAACGACACAATATTCTCTGTACCCAACACCAAAATCAAATTGCACCCACCACGCGTCACTTGTGACAGCGAAAACATTATATACTTCCTCTTCTGTTCAATATGTCCCAATAGTGGATATATTGGCGAATCCGGTAATAGCTTTAGATTTCGCTTCAAACTTAATATACGCCAAAATAATCAATATTCCCCAGTAGGAGCACATTTCAATCACCCGGGTCACACCTTAGAAAATTGCAAATGTTTACTAATAGACTCCAATTTTAGTTCTACATACACACGCAGAAAGAAAGAAAAATACTGGATTTTAAAATTAAATACACACAAGCTAGGGTTAAATAGGGACTTAGGTGCTTTGAATCTTTACAAATACTTCAATAATTAAACTTTTTTAGATACATTCAAAAACATTTTTCATCTAAAACAAATTTACAAGTATTATTAAAGATAGGTTTACGTTTACAAACATAATTTTAAAAAAATCTGTCGCTTTCAACGTCACTTGATGTAAAAACAAAAACTCTCTCCACAAACGCATCACATGATGTAAACAAACGCGTCGCGTGATGTAAACAGACTCTTCACAGACGCTGTCACGAAATCTCGCGAAATACGTTACTAATTCAAATTTTAAAATCATTTGTTTCTGATGAAGGACCGAGTGCGGTCTGAAATATAAAATATAATAGTAGAAATAAACAAATACTGTCAAAAACACATTTTAAAACTCAAAACGTTTTAATATTCTTTCATATATATATATATATATATATATATATATATATATATATATTTCATTTTTAAACGAGTTATTTCGCTACCTTGGTTTTTACCATGAGTGGTTTCTTAAGACGATTTTTTATAACTGATTTTACCTTTTACAGGTAAAAGGTAAAAATCTGTTATTAAAAATCTCCTGAAGAAACCACTCAGGGTGGAAACCAAAGTAGCGAAATAACTCGTTTAAAATGAAAAATATTCAAAAGTTCTACAATATAAATGTATAGAACACTTTTAATACAAATGTGTACTGGTCTAACCCTACAAGGACCAAAAACTAAGTATTAAACAATATATATATATATATATATATATATATATATATATATATATAATCTAGCACTTTGTATATAATCTAGTAGTTTATATAAATATATATATACACATATGCAAACACACACACACACACATATATATTGTGTATTTAGACGGAAATCTCTCTTTTATACAACATTCATTGAAAATGAGAGATAATATAACCATATGATTTTTATATAATTTTCATGTAATCATATAATTTGTTTCTTTTCAGAACTTCAATTGCATAAAATGAATTTTATTTTACTTTTAACTCAATATGTAGGTGTGTATGTATCTTAGGTCATAGCTTTTATATTTCACAGTTTTTTTATATTCTCAACACGGTAAGAACATTGTGGACGTGTTCAGTTGATATTATGAAAAGTTAGATTTTTCTTTTTTATTATTAATGCTTGCATAATTTTTTATCTCTTTTTACATGTGGAGGATGCTTCTGATCAGTCCAAATTTGTAAATAATTTCATACGGATATATCCGACGTAATTATTTACGTATTTGGACTGACTAAGAACACACACACACACACACACACACACACACACACACACACACACATATATATATATATATATATATATATAGCGTGTGTGTATGTTATGGTACCCTCCTACGAGGAATGAACTCTTCCTCTTGCTATATAAAGTTACCGGCGTGACTTCCGGGAGAGCAGTCAACAAGAACAATTAACAGCGGTTGACGACAGCTACTAGTCAGTTTCTTTTTCGTTTCCATCCTCACATTTTGGTTGCTTCGGGCTTTTTCTTCATCTTTGATAGGATTGTCCAGCATTCGGTACCAGATTAACAGAGAGGCCATCACATAACAATCCAGCCCCCTTTTTTGTTTTCAACGAAAATTTTCTGTCTCTCACGACTCTACTTCGCTTTTGGAATGCATCAGCGGTCATGCTAGTTTGTCTTCGGATCTCAGTGTGACACTTTCCGTCCTCTGTTCGAAAACTTCACAGGTATTTAAAATTCTGTCCCTGCTTGATTTTCGTATTTTCGACCTGTAATTGGCATAAAGTGCGACAGAGATCCGAAGGCGAATTGGCATGGCGAAGGACGCGCTCCAGATGCTGAGTAAAGTACTAAGACATAGAAAAATTTCCCTAGAAACAAAGAAGAGAGTGCTAGATTGCTATGATGTTTTTTTAATCATCACCCCGATCAAGGCGGTAATGCCACTGATGTACAAGGGGCTACATAAGAGAAAAGATTAGAGGAGATTGAAGAGAAGGGGAAACCAGTTAGAAAGGAGCAAGAGAGGGATAGGAATACAGGTGTGATGACAGTTGCAAAGGTGGAAAGAAGGGAAAGGATCTACAGGGCGGTGTGGAAAGAACTAGGGTCAAGTAGTTAAGAGATGAGTATTGACCTTGCATTTAAATTCCTGGAGGTTGTAGCCATCAGGAAAGCAAGAATAAGGAAGCGAGTTCCACAGGTGGGATGTGCGAGAAAAGAAGCTGTAGGAGTAGAATTTTCGTCTGCATTTGGTTGATCTAACTGTGAATGGGTGAGATCCAGATGTCAGTCTAGTTGCTCGAGTAAACACTTGTTGCGGAGGCACCAGTGACTTAAGTTCGTTGGAGCAGAAGCCATGGAAGTATTTATAGAACAGACACAGGGAAGCCACATCTCGTCGGTGGGAAAGTGGCTGTAGTCGCGCCGCCAAGTCAGCACCTATCACATTACTGATTCTCTTTTGGAGCCTGTCAAGAACACGGAGATGAACAGCAGGGGCACCAGACCATATATGGCAGCAGTAATCAATGCACTGACGAATGGTTGATTTATATATATGTAGGATGGTTTCAGATCAGAAAGAGAGGGTAAGGACTCGCTTGGCCCATGCTTATGGGAGGCAGGAGAGATTGCCTGTGATGATTGACAGACAGCAGCTTGGTCTTAGACGCATTGAAATTTACGAGCCACTTCTTACCCCAATTCACCTCAGAGTGTAGATCCCTTTCAAGATCAGCAGCGAGATCATGTTTGTTCGTCACGCCGGGATTCTTTCTGATGCGGGAGTAGATTGTAGTGTCATCTGCGTAGATGCCTACCTGGCTCTTGATCTCATCTGGGAGGTCGTTTATGTAAATAAGGAAGAGCGTTGGGCCTAGGATAGAGCCCTGAGGGGCACCAGCGTTTGTACAGAAGGGTGTGGAGGCATGTCCATTCAGGACAACCTTCATCATGCGGTTATGTAGGAAAGATTGGGTTAGATCAAGCAATCGTCCGGTAATATCGTAACCCCGTAGCTTGCATAGAAGGCCAGCGTGCCAAACCCTGTCAAAAGCCTTAGAGATGTCCAGAGCAACAGCACGAGCCTCGCCGGACTCATCGAGGGCCTGGAGCATGTACTCAGTAATGGTCGTTAGCATGTCGGCCGTGGACCTTGCAAAGCGGAAGCCATACTGCATGTCGGAGAAGAGTTTATGGGCAGTAAGATGCTGAACTATTTCAGCATTAATGATGGCCTCGAAAAACTTCCCGAAAATTGGTAGAAGGCTGATAGGGCGATAGTTGTGATGTCAGTTCTTCAATACGACTGTGAATGCTGGATAATATCATCGAAGATGAGGAAAAACTTGAATCAGCGGAAATGTTGTTTTACAGAAAGATGCTGCGGATATCATGGGCCTAACATGTGAGAAATGATGAGGTGTTGGAAAGAATGGCATTGAAAAGAAAACTAATAGTGAGAATCAAGAAGAGACAACTGAACTTCCTGGGACATGCAACGAGAAGGAGGGCTTGGAGAACCTGATACTGACGGGCCAGATAGAAGGAAAAAGAGACAGAGGAAGGCAGCGGATAACATATTTGAAGGGCCTGATCAGGTGGATGACGGAACGGGGGTTGCGTGGAGTAACATGAGAAAATATATTAAGAGCCACCATGGATAGGGAGACGTGGAAAGCCATGATCGCCTACGTCCTTAAAGTACAGGACATATAGAAGAAGAAGAATATATATGCCAACTGTCTATAAGAAATTATCATGTGGGTATAAATGGGGGTCAATTCTGTATTATAATCAATATATAAACTGATCCCTCATCTTGGGGCCATTCTAGTTTCTATACATTTATATTCTAGATTAATGGGCTTGAGCTAGTGGATGGCAGAGGTGGGTCTGGGTGGTGTAACACAATAAAGCGTGCTAAGAACCACCAGTGATAGGGAGACGTGGAAAGCCATGATCGCCTACGTCCTCAAAGGATAGTGCACATAGAAGAAGAAGAATTGACATTTTGGGCTCCTCTTTTTACTGATGACCATGCATTCATTTTTCTTGTAGTTTTTGTTTTCTTTTGCTTTCTTTAACTACATTCTGCATGTCCTATATTTTTTCTTTTTGTCTCTGCTATTGGCACTGCATTAATTCCGTATCTTATATTGTTCAGGTTGTAGCCGCCAATGGCAAATCCTGGTAGGACTTTTAGTTCTCTCAGAATTGTCTTGCTGTATAAGTTGAACAAATCTATTTTTGTATATCTGCTGAACACATTTCTGTGCGTATGCAGGCAGTTTGCTGGAAGTACACGTTCTCGATTATTCTAATATCTTTCCCGAATAAATCGAGGTTGACGAGCGTCTCTATCATGTTTTTGTGGCGTATTTTGTCGAATGCCTTAGCAAAGTATATGAAAAACAGGTACTGATCTTTTTGCATTTGAATTGACAGAACGCGTAGTAGAGATAGGACAAGGAAAGTGTGGTTTCGTCAAAGACATTCGAACAAGGAACACGATATTTACGCTAAGAATGTTATCAGAATAGAACATTATTTCTTATAATTACATATGCTATATTTAGAGAGTATGCCTATTTGATAAATATTTCTTTTTGCAAAAAGATCATTTAATGTCTAACAGCATTGAAAGTCTTCCGCTGATGCACCACATTTTTGTTTATGTAGCCCACAATGTTATCATGGAAGATGTAGCGAGAATTGAAATTAAAAAGTGTGCCGTACACTCATTTAATGTACGAGAAATTAATTTTTATTGACTCTTTCATTTTATTTCTGTTGTTCTTTGTCTCATAACCCCGAGACTATTATTATCTGAGCTTTCAATAATTAGCGTAAAACGAAAATAAGTAATAAGTCACCAGCTTATCTTTTTGAGTCTCTCTGTAATTGCAGAATTAAAGGGTTGACAACGATAATTGACAGACAGGCAAATACTAAAGTTAATTCCGATAAAACAGAAACGTTCACGTAATTCTTTTGCTATATTCCTCGGGAAATTCTTTCCCACATAACATTGTCGGTAGGTCTAAAATGCGCATACTGTACCCTTGCAGAGGGGGTAAGGCCCCAACCAAAAATAGATAATTTGCGCTTGGATACTTGCAGACACTGTAATAAACAAGACACATGTCTACCTTTTCAACTCTAGCGTCAAATAGACATATGTAACACTTAAGCTATTTAACTAAACCTGACTTCTGTCTACCTTTTCATGCCTATTTTTTAATTCTACTGGAAACCAAACCTATGTAACTCCTGAGAATTTTAACTAAACTTGAATTCTGTATACCTTTTCAACTCTAGTGGAAACCGGGCCTAAGTAACTCTTGGGCCGTTTAACTAAACCGGACCTATGCCCATATTTTTTTAAATTTTGTTTAACTTTTCAACTCTAGTGGAAACCGGTTCAATGTAGCTCTTAGGCCTTTTAACTAAATTTCATCTATGCCTATTTTTTAAAAATTTTAGTGGAAACCAAACCTATGTAACTCTTGAGACTTTTAACTAAACTTGAATTCTGTCTACCTTTTCAACTCTAGTGAAAACCGGGCCTATGTAACTCTTGGGCCTTTTAACTAAACCTGACCTATGCCTGTTTTTTATTCTGGTGGAAACCAAACCTATGTAACTCTTGGGACATTTAACTGAGCTTGAATTCTGTTTACCTTTTCAATTCTAAATGAAACCGGGCCTATGTGATTCTTGGGTCTTATAACTAAGCCTGACATATGCCTGTTTTTTTTTATTCTGGTGGAAGCCAAACCTATGTAACTCTTGGGATTTTTAACTAAACTTGAATCCTGTCTACCTTTTTAACTCTAGTGGAAACCGGGCCTATGTAACTCTTGGATCTTTTAACAAAACCTGATCTCTGTCTACTTTTTCAATTTGTTTAGAATGTTAACATCTTGATTTTGTCCTTTTTCTTCTTTTGGAATTTCATGAGCTGTCGATTTTCATCGTTGCCGCTGTTGAAAGTCTTCAAGTGATGTGATTTCTGTTATTTCTGTTCTTTGTTACGGAAACACAAGCAATTTGGAAAGAGTATAAGAAAAGAAGTTTATTTTTGCTTCAATTAGAAAAACCATTATGATAGAGAATTGGCACAAAGAATGTTTACAAAATAACAAGAAAGATTAAACTAAAGTTATTAAACCCTTAGACAATGAAATAACAAACACTCTAGCAATATATAGTAGATTTGTACAAAAAATATTAAACGTTAAACAGCAGGCATCTCGAATTTCATTGAAAATCAACAGATATTATCAACTGATGATTGAAGTCTTTTCCAACAATATTTGAATTTAAATGACTAATTGGAAGCAATATGAACTCTTCTTGGGCTGCTTGCCTTCAAATAAAACAAAAGGAGCAAACAAAACCAGTGCTTTGTTTTTTTCTTGAAAAAAAAAATCTGAAATGGTGAATATTCGTTATAAAATATATAACATAATTCAAGAAGTATTATACTGTTGGAAATATTAAATTTAAGATATTTTTTACTATTTTTTGTAAAATAAAAGAGTTAAAAGAAAATTTATTTTTAATATTTATTGTATATTAATGGCTGGCCACACGTATTCGAGGATACCTGTCTACAAGGGCGGTTAGCTAATCCCCATTGCGGACGCCTACTCAGGCGCACTTGTGTTTGTTCAACACCCACAGATCCCACCTGTGATTTATATTGCAACTATGCTGAGCGGACCTTAGTTACAGTTTCTAGGAGAGAGCTCGTTATCTATCATGGACAACAGTCTAAACAAGAAGAGGACGCTCAAACCCTCGGTCACAATGACTTGTGACTTCGAGCTAGAACAACAATCGACAATTCCGGGGCACGTTTCTGCAATTATTTTCCCGACGTTTATGTCCAGAAATATTTCTATTTTTAAATTTTTTATATTTTAATATAACAAAGAATTAAATATGCGAAATTATTTTTTGAACGTTTCTTATTCACATTGAAAAGTTTTATATTTTTTTAATGATCCGGAAACAGATCGAATAATCACCCAAACTTATCAGCTAGATGATTGCGTTAACGATCACATACTGCCTTGTTAATCAGATGCATAAAAGGAAAGGATTCAAACAGTCTCTTTATGTGTTCTCACTGACAGAATCTTCTTCTTCATGTGCCGTGTCCCTTCAGGAGTTAGGCGATCATGGACTTACACTTGGCTCTGTCTTATGTCGTTCTCAGTAATTTTACTCTTGGAAGCCCTGTTCTTCCCAGCCCCTCTCCGTCAACCATTTGCTCAGACCTAACAGGTACCACGCGCTGCTTTCCCCGTCTCTTCTTACATTTATCCGACCTGTGAGTATCAAGTTCTTCAGGCCCTCCTTTCTCATTACGGGTCCCAGGAACCTCATTTGTCTCTTTCTGATATTTCCAACACATGTATTCTGTCCTTGTTATCTGTAGCATTCTTCTGTAAAACCACATTTCTGCTGCTTCAAGCCTCTCCTTTATCTTTGAGGGGATCGTCCAGCATTCACTTCCATACAGAAGGACAGATATCACGTAGCAATCCAGCACTCTTTTCTTTGTTTCTAATGAAATTTTCTTGTCTTTCAGTACTCTGGTTAGCTTTTGAAATGCGTCTTTGGTCATGCCAATGCGTCTTTAGATTTCACACCACTGTTAGAATACGGTAGGTAAAAGACAGCATCAGGCAAACCAACTTCATAATTACAATCAAACCACGTAGTGCTAGAGCGTGCACACACCCGCGCGCGCACACACACACAAAAAACACACACACACACACACACACACAGATAGATGATTTTTTCTGTTTTTTTTCAGAGCAATATTTATTTTTATGCACGCAAATATATTTTCTATGTCTAATTTATATTGTTGCTCTAAATAAAAATCAGACCATGTTTTAAAACCTTTCATTTTGAAAGTTTCAACTGCTTTGTTTTTCACAAATGCTTTCCCCAACCCCTACGCACAGGTCATTTATTTAACATGCACTCTTAGTCATTCTGCATTACTAAATCTGTTATCAATAATTTTCATAATAATATTTTGAACATATTCGATTATTTATGCATGAAAGATATGACAAAAAATAATCTTCGTTAGAGAGTGTAATCTTTGCTAAAGTTAGATATGCAATTTATATTTCTCTACTCTGAAAGTAAGGAAACTATTTTATATTTCTTGTTTCTGGCCTTGAAATTTCCTAACGACGAGAAGTGATGTTAATTTTCATTTTCTGTTATGACAAGTTCTGTTTACAATGTCAGGAATTCTTTCAATATTACAAGAATAAATGAAAAGTTTAAATTATATACAACGCTAATAACAAAAAGATATGGCTTTGACTCAGTTCAAATTTAAAACTGCAGTTCTTCAACCACTATTAGATTTGGTGATAGTTTATGAAGACGAGCGTTGTAGGCTACTCAAAATTCAAAGTAACTTTAAGGTACTTAAGTCTTGCATAATTCATATTGCAGATTATAGAGACTTGGAAAGTATGGAAAGAAAAAAATCCTGCATCATTTTCGATGACTATAGACGTTTCCATAGATTATTTATATTATAAAGTTCCTACAAAGCCGTCATAATAGTGTCACAATAACCGAGTGACAAGCAATATTTTTCTCTTCAATTGTCCAGTATTCGCGTGCACAAAGGAAGCATCTTTTTTTTTGATTTTTGGCAGCCTGAAAAGTTCCACCGCTGTCATAGCGAAATCATGACGGACACTAATGCTTCGGAATATGGCGTTATTTCCCGATTTGTGGTCAAATGATCAGTTTGCATAATTCTTCCTGGTGCCATAAAATGGCCGCTTTAATTCACATAACGTTTGGTGGTTACATGGCATTTTTGCGTTTCTGTATTAACGTCTCTCTATCTTGTTTTTCTTTTTTATATCTCAATCTATTTATCTCTCTATGAACGAGTTGCACACGCCCAGTGTATATTTTTGCTTCATATATGTGTAGTTACTCGAAATATATCTATGGCCTTGTGATGAAAAAACGTACCTTTTTACATTATTTTTACATTGTTCGAACTGTTATTCTCATCTTTATTTCCATATTTACGACTTTTCGGTCCTTGTACGCTCCAACCTTCTTCATATGATAGGCATTGGAATTTTGAACCGAACTCTTTATTTAGTCTACAGGGATAGATTAGTCTAGTTCCACGTGCAATGCCTTTTCTAGAGATCTTAATTTAGGTTATTTTTCTTTAGTAACTCAACTCTCTAAGTTTTTTTGTTTAGGTTTAGTAAAAAAAAAAATAGTGACAGAGACATTAGTTTTATAAGAACACCAAATTCATACATATGACCCAGTGAATAAAAGCATTGGGTGAAATAAGCCCTTAACTTGATTTAAAGATTTATGGGTTAACTACCTGACCACATCAGACCAATCATGCGCAGGGGGCTACGTAAGAGTGAGAAGATGGGAAAAGAGAAAGCCGGAAACCTGTGAAAAATTTTCAAGAAAATCGGTTCAGCCGTTTCGAATTCTATCGGTAACGGACACACACAAATATACACGCATACACGTACACACACATACACACACAGAGACAAAATTCTATTTATAAATAAGTTTAGATCAAAAAGAGATAGTTAAACATTTTAGGTTTCATAATAGGAAAAAATGCTTGGAAAATTTGAAACTCACAGGTCCTAATGAATGCAAAATAGACAGGGGAAAGCAGTGTATAATCTACCTTACGGACATTTGTAAATGGTTGGCAGAACAGGGATAGAGAGCGACAGCAAAAAGATAAATTTTACTGAGAGCTAAAAATACTAAACGGTTATAAAAAAAAACCATGATAACCCACGACGTGGAGGGACACGGCACACCGATTAAAAATCTTTTTGTGCTAACAATGGACTTTCTTGATCGTTTCTTTCTTCACTGATGTTTCAAACCGAAGGAGTTATAAATCTTTTAGTATCTAACCTCGACAATTTAACACGGCTGAAACGCAACGAGACATAATAATCAATAGTGATTATGTGCCAAGCCATTTTGTGAAAGTTTTGAGTCAACGTAAAATTAAATTTACGCCGGAGTGATAAGAGTTTCAGTTTATTTTTTCATAGACAAAAAAGTGTTTGTACTTTCCATCCATATACCTTTTTTTAAAACTTGTAGTTTCAGATTATTGGTAAATTGTAATAAAATCTCGTATATATATATATATATATATATATATATATATATATATATATATATAAGTTTCTTGTGAATGAAGCTATTATATTTGTATGTTGTAGATAATAGCGTCATCCATATCTAAAAATAATGGAACCACTAATAATAAAAAGAAAAATACAACACTTAACAACATCAATTATGGACACGTCGATAATGTGCAGAAAATTCTTACAGAATAATCTATATCTAAAATTCCATGACTTCCGTTGGTCCGTCTGTCATAACCTCTAAAATGTTCATATATTTGTCTATCAAAATCAAATTTTGCTAAGAACTGCAAACCGGTAACTAGTAAAAATTGCAGTGAAGAACTTAAGTCACTGGTGCCCCCGTCACAAGAATTTATTTGTGCAACCAGACTGGCAACAAGGTCACACCCAGTTACAGTTAGATCAACCAAATGCAACCAAAAATTCTACTCCATCAGCTTCTTTTCCAGCACGTCCCGCCTGTGGAACTCCCTTCCATATACTTGCTTTCCTGGCGGCTTCAACCTCCAGGAATTTAAATGCAATGTCAATTCCCATCTCTTATCCACTTGACTCCAGTCCTTTCTACATCACTCCATATATCATGTTCTTTTCCTTTCTCTCTGGCTTTGCAACTGTCTTCACACCTGTGTTCCCATCCTTCTGTTGCCATTTCTCTGACACCCCTTGTAACTGGTTCGTCTTTCTCTTCACTCTCCTCCTGTCTAAACTTTTACTCTTATGTAGCCCCCTGCGCATCAGTGGTGGTGTCTTTTCACCGAATCTATTCAACTTGTACAGCGATACTATTCTGAGGACCCTAGATTTTATGCCGGGATTTGTCATCGGAGGCCACAATTTGAACAACATAAGGTACGTAGATGATACAGTGCTGATAGCAGGCAAAGAAAAGAAAAATACAAGTCCTCCTACAGAAGGTCGCTGAAGAGAGTGACAAGAAAGGACAACAAATAAACTGCAAGAAAGCCGAATGCATGGTCATCAGCAAAAAGGGTACACCAAAATGCCAAATACAGGTGGGGATACAAAAATCAAGCAGGTACAAAAATTTAAATACCTGGGAAGTGTTTTAACAAACGATTCGAAAGTGCGACACACAGGCGAATTGGCATGGCGATGGAAGCATTCCAGAAGTAGAGTAAAGTATTAAGAAACAAGAAAACCTTGCTAGAAACAAAGAAAAGAGTACTGGATTGCTATGTGATGTCAGTTCTTCAATATGACGGTGAATGCTGAACAATATCATCGAAGGAAAAACTTAAAGCAATTGAAATGTGGTTCTACAGAAGAATGCTGCGAATATCATGGATCGAGCATATGAGGAATGATGAGGTTTTGGAAAGGCTGGAAACTAAATTTAAATGTTAAATTTCCATGTCATGTTTTTCAAAGAAAGCAGATAAATTTGTATTAGACGCTGGCGTCGATCTAAGACGTTAATTTTAACTTTCTTTTTATCTATACTATTCGTTCTATTTCCATTGCTTTTCTTTTTCTTTCTCTTTTCCGTTTATATTTTTTCTATTTTTTCTATATTTAATTATTATTTTTTATAAGGTTTTATTATTTTAACTATATTTATAATATAACATTAATAGTAGTTATATTTTAATTTGTATTAAAAATTATGATTTTCAATTTATTTTTTACCGTAAATATATCCCGTTATATTTAAAAATAAATTTTAATGTTAAATTTCCATGTCATGTTTTTCTTAGAAAGCAGATAGATTGCAATAGACACTGAAGTTGAGCTATGCTATTTACTTTATTTTCTCTGTGTACTGTTCGTTCCCTTTCCCTTTCTCTTCTTTCCATTTATCAATTGTCTATATTTTTCTTTTTCTTTCTCTCTTTGGATTTCTTTTTAATGAACGAGGAATTGTTTTTGTAGATTACCGTTACAAATGTCTATTCTCAATATGAACACGTGAGCGTCTGTCTGTAATTAATTTATGGAATATTTTGAAGATTAACTTGTATCATTTGGGTCTGACGAGCAGCAAGTTCAGCGGCGAAATACGTATTACTCATGAAATTGTAGAATATATATATATATATATATATATATATATACTTAAAAATCCTTGATAGTAGTTAATTCAGTGTCAAAAAGTGCTAGGATATATAAAACATTACGATAGTTTTACACGCTTTGCGCCCAGAAAAGAAATCACTTATACAACAAAGGAAATACTAACTAATGAGCTTGAATGCAGAATCTTTTTCGTCGTCTTTAACGAAATATGTATATAAAACAGATTGCTGCTTAAACACACACACACACACACACACACACACACACACACACACACACACATATATATATATATACGTATATTATTCGTTGGCTCTTTCCTCTTGTTTCTTTCTTTCTCTCTTGTTTTCGTTTTTGTTTTTATTTCCTCTGTGTCCTTCTCGTTCTCCTTTTGGGATTTCTCTTTTTGTTTTTACATCATTCCTATCCCTATTACCTCATACAAATTTTTTGCCAATAAAAGGAAGGGAATTTACGTCAATATTCTTTTAAAAAATATTGTTTATTGCCATTATTACTAACTACCAGATGAGGCATTGTTTTTTTAATGTCGAAACAAAATGTACAATTTTGTAGTAGATTGTAGTTTGTACATGTTCTAAAGTATAATTTATAATGAATATTCATTGCTTAATTTTTATATTGAGCAGTTTTAAATTAATGTTTTGAACGTTGCAAATATTTTCTTCGTTGCTTATTCATTTTGATATCTATCTATCTATCTATCTATCTATCTATCTATCTATCTATCTATCTATCTATATATATATATATATATATATATATATATATAGATATATTATTATTAGCCGTAACTTCTACTCCAACAGTTTCTTTCCTCGCACTTCCCGACTGTGGAATTCTCTTCCAAATGATTGCTTCCTCGACGGCTACAATCTCCGGGAGTTTAAATGTAAGGTAAATATACACCTCCTAACACACTAACCTGCTCCCATTCTATCAAACACTCTTCCCATCTGCCCAACCCTCATCCATGTCTAACCACTCCTTCTCTTTACCTTCCCCTATGTAGCCCCATGCACAATAGTGGCAGTGGAATGCCTTGCTTGGGGTGAGATGATTAAATAAATATATATATATATAGTCATCCGCAGACAGATCTGTTTTGCTGTATCACAGCTCATCAGTACGGTTAGACACCCGATTGCTTTTTAACCCAGGATTAAAACTCTGCCGAATTGGCGTCAGTCGGCGATTCTACCTCTGAGCTATGGGCGCTCGGCAGATGGAGGCAGACTTTTAGCGTATGATGTATGATACGCCAGTAACCAGAGTGCTCTAATTCATTACTGAATGAGCGATAGATATTTATTATAAACTATAATTTAGAACATGTACAAATTACAATCTATTACAAAGTGTAAATTTTGTTTCGACATTAAAAGGACAATGACTCATCAGGTAGTAAACGCTATTTTTTGTTATTCAACAATATAAGGAAATGAATTTTCCATCCCCCTTCAAAAAATAGCGTTTATTACCTGATGAGACATTGTTCTTTTAATGACGAAACAAAATAATTTACACTTTGTAATAGATTGCAATTTGTACATGTTCTAAATTATAATTTATAAAAAATATTTATTGGTCTATTTTTATATTGAAGACTTATAAATTTATGCTTTGAATGTTGCAAATATTTTTTTCGTTCCTTATTCATTTAGTGATATATATATATATATATATATATATATATATATATATATATACGTCATCATTTCACCCCGAAGAAGGTAATAAAGCTACTATGATACAAGGATTTATTAGAATGTGAGAGAATATAAAAGAAAACATAGTTAAGGAGCAAGAACAATAAAATAGGTACCTCCAATCAAATTTTCGATACCTCAATTTAAACTAAATTTCTAAAAATAAAAATGTTTTCTTGAAGAGCCAAGAGATTAAATTTACTAATAACAGTAAGCAAAATACCCTGGCGTATTTGAAATCAAAATTATATTGATCGGAATCAAAAATGTTTTAGGTTCAAAAAAATTTTTTTTTTAATTTTAAATTTTCCGCTATTTTTCATCGATTGTAAACAGAAGCCAATTCTCGAGTTTAAACAAATCTTACAAAAATAAAATACATCTCGCTGACACATTATTTTATTCAAATTACCGAACTTAAACTTACCTAAAGTTCACTTGAAACAAGAATTAACTGCTTACTGCCTGAAATCTTTATAAAAAAGCGTTTCTCAATTACGGTAGCCTCGTTATCAAAGCTGTCACCTTATCAGGGGACGATAATGGATGATTTACAGTAACCGGCCAAAAGTATGGAAAACGAATTTGGTATAAAAAGGTTTATATATAGATTTTTTTCATGTAAGGGAGGACAACCCTTTAATCACATGACCTTTCAATGATAAATATCGCGCACGGCCACCCGTACAAACAAAATACGGCTAATTAATATGCAGAAATTTAAAATGTTTTAATTATTTAAAAAAATGTGCAGCATTATTTATAGTAAGCTTTTAGATTTTTCGATTAGTAAATATATTCGTCACACATTAATTTCACAAAACCGCGCGGACCTAGGAGGAGGAAATTTTAAGACATTTTTGAAACTTTCGAAATTAATTAAAAATAATAATAAAAATCAAAACAATTCTTGTAAAAATTCATTACTAATGGAATTTTTTTCTCTTCAGACTATGATATCATTTTAATTTATGTTTATAAAAGCAATTAAAAGTTTATTCAAATATAAAATGCCATAGTTTTATTGCATTTTTGTTTTCGCAATTTGGAGCAGATGTTTTTAAAATTAGCAGGTTTAAAAAAAAAGACAGTTGATTAAAATTCCCCAATGGCTCTTGAATTTAATTAAAATTAGCTATATGGGCGGACCTAGTCGCATTTTTTTGACATTTCTGGAAATTAATTTATGTAGAGGTAACATATGTAAAATAATATTTTTACTAATATTTTCTAAAAATAATTATTTTAAAACTGATTTCAGTCAGTTATAAATAAGTTCTGAAATTTTTATCAAAATCCGACCATTATTTGATTTTTGCAAGAATTTCTAAATTAATGTCTTTCACAGTCAAAAAATGCCTTGCGTAATATTACATTTTCATGAAATAAACACTGGCGTCAATTTAAGTCTCGCACTGACGAAAGAAAAAAGTTTCTACAACAAAATGAACCTGTTAGAAACAATAAAAAATTTTTCTGAAATAATTAAAAAATACTTTCATCTATTCTCTTAAATATAACATAAACATTTTGCCGAGAAGACTTTGTTGTTATTTAGTTTGAGGCCTTTTCCTTTCTACTATGCTGTTTCTTTCAGCGATTTTTTTTGGAGGTACCTACAATAATAGAGCAGATGTTAAGGAGAAAGACGATAACGACTGACACTGCATTTAAATGTTTGAAGATCACTGTTAACTGGAAAGTCGGAGGAGAGATCATAGCTAGAATTTTGATACCTGAAACTGTTAGCATAAAACTTTCGACTACACATAACCATTTCAGTTATAAAATTATGAAACCTTACCACCTGTCCAGTACTGTGCTGAAATTCATAAATCGAAACTTATTTATAAATGGAACTTTGTGTGTACGTGTGTGTGTGTGTGTGTGTGTGTGTGTGTGTGCGTGTGTGTGTGTGTGTGTCCGTTACCTATAGACTCCGAAACGGCTGAACTGATTTTCTTGAAAATTTGCACTGTTGTACTATAAGCGTCTGCTAGGGTTCTTAGCTAGGTTTTGTGTCGAGGTACCCCTGATAAATATCGAAAATCAATAATCGAAAAAATCGGTAATAGAAGGAGTGGTCCGATTTTAATCAAATTTGATACACTCATAGAAAAAACATAAACGATATTCAGAAGTTTCAAGGTTGCAGTTCTTGCAACAGTGCCGAAAATCGATAAAATATATTTATATAAAACGCAAGATGTTTGTGTGTGTGTCTGTTTATCTGCCTGTATGTTTTTATTTTTTTCAGCCCTTTTATTTTACTTTTTGCTTCGGGTTTGGCTCTAAGTAGGTATAATTGTAGTTCTTAGTCTCAGCCATGATACTATTTACTCAGAAGACTTATTCAGCCTTCAAACTTCATTTTACGACGAAAAAACGTATTTGATACCAGGAATACCAGGAAATCAAAATTTGACTTACATCCATTCATTTTTTTCAGTCTACTGTTTCGCTTTAACGGGAAATAACTATTGATTTTTAGTCTTTCGTGCCAACGTCCAAGGAGTCTGAGCTCCAGGACCATGGATTAGTTTTGAAGCTTTCATTACACCCGAGCAACGCCGGGCTATACTGCTAGTGTATCATAGAGGAAAGCAAATCAGAACAATTACCATGAAAGTCAGTTAATTGCCATTCGTGATATCCGCTTGGGCGTTAATCATGTCTCGAAAAAGACATGATTAACTAGGCCGAAAATTTTCCCGCAGAAGGTTGTCATTACTTTCTGCAGTAGACTGGTTGCGAACCAAAGCTAAAAAACTAAATCTGTCCTGCTATTTAACCCATAGCTGGAGGAAGAAAAGGTGGATAAAACCTTTCCTAAGGATATTTGTGCTTCAGTGAATGCAACTAATTCAACTGGAATTTGAACTCAGCTCTCCGATTTCACGTTTCGAAGCGATATCCACTGCACAACAGAGCATGAAAGTATTTATTGAAAAATTACAGGGAAGGCGTTGCGAAAGCAGTTGATGATTAGATGCTAGGTCTGGACTAATAGCACTCTTCTTCTATGCGTCCTGTTCTTTTAGGACGTAGGTGATCATGGCTTTCCACATTTTCCAATCCTTTGTGGCTCTTAGCACACCTTCTCCTGTTACACCACGCAATCCTAGTTCAGTCATCCACCTGATTAGATCCTTCAAATATGTTATCAGTTGTTGCTTTCCCCTGTCTCTTTTTCCCTCTATCTGGCCTGTTAGTATCAGGTTCTCTAAGCCCTCCTTCCTCATCGCATGTCCCATAAACTTTAGCTGTCTCTTACTGATGCTCAGCATTAATTTCTCTTTCGTTTCCATCCTTTCCAAAACCTCATCATTGCTCACATGCTCGATCCATGATATTCGCAGCATCCTTCTGTAGAACCACATTTCAATTGCTTTAAGTTTTTCCTTCATCTTCGATGATATTGTCCAGCATTCACTGTCATATTGAAGAACTGACATTACATAGCAATCCAGTACTCTTTTTTTGTTTCTAGCGAAATTGTCCTGTTTCTTAATACTTTACTCAACTTCTGGAATGCTTCCTTCGCCATGACAGTTCGCCTTCGGATCTCTGTGTCGCACTCCCCGTCATCTGTTAGAACACTTCTCAGGTATTTAAATTTTTGTACCTGCTTGATTTTGGTATCCGCCACCTGTATTTGGCATTTTGGGCTGCCCTTTTTGCTGATGACCAGGCATTCGGTTTTCTTGCAATTTATTTGTAGTCCGTTCAGATTCTTATTTGAATTTTATCAAGAAGTTCTAAATAAATAGCAGATGCACCAGACCAGATGTAATATATATATATATATATATATATATATACAGTGTATTTTGACTGCAGTTTCTATTTTATGCAGGTTATATTAAAAATAAGGAATTATGTTTAAGCTTTTAATGTAATTTTTCATGTGATCTTATGATTTTTTCTTTTCAGAAAATAAGAATTGTCCAAATGGTTTGTTTTTTCGTAGCGATTTTGTCTTTATCATCTTTAATGAAACCGCGTAATATGATATGCGCTAAAAAGACTGCCTTCTTCCACTGAACGCCCCGTGGACCAAGGGTAGAGTCACCGACTGACGCCAATTCGGTCGGGTTTCAAGCCTGGGTTATGTAGCAATCGGAGTCTAACCGTACTGATGAGCTGTAATACAGCGAAACAGATCTGTCTGCGGATGACAATATCTATATATATATAAAGCAAAAGTACATGACTTAAATGGTTAAGAAATAGAAATTTAAAATAAATAGATCAACCAAAGACACATTTAAGACCAGGTGGTTCAATCACAGGTCTACATTTAAAAGAGAAAACTTTAAAAAATTGTACATAATTAGCTAGACACATGTGGAAATTGAAATTAAAGTATGAAAAAAACCCAGACATAACGTGGAGTATAGTGAAAACAGCCAAGCCTTACAACGGTGGCAAAATATGTAGACTGTGCCAGGAAGAAAAGTTAGCGATTATGCTATTCCCGAACAAAAATGAATTATTGAATGAAAGAACAGAAATTATGACTAAGT
>JBBBDQ010001419.1:1122500-1360000 GCA_037127315.1 Ascarosepion bandense
TTGAGACTTCTGAATATCGTTTCTTATGTCTTTGTCTATGAGTGTAGCAAATTTGATTAAAATCGGACCACTACTTCTATAACGCGATTTTTTCGAATATCGATGTTCGATATTTATCGGGGGTACCTGGACACAAAACCTATCTAAGAACACTCACAGACGCTTATAGTACAACTGTGTAAATTTTCAAGAAAATCGGTTCACTCGTTTTGGAGTCTATTGGTAACGGATACACAGACACACAGACACACACACACAGACAAAGTTCCATTTATAAATAAGTTTTTATATATATATATATATATATATATATATATATATATATATATATATCTCCGGGTGAATACAGAACGAAGAAAAATTTTTTAAAACGTCCAAAACATTAATTTAAAACAGTGCCCGATATATATTATATATAGAGCTGTGAATATTTATTATAAATTATATTTTAGAACATGTACAGAATTTTTTGATATATCCACTACAAAATAGTACATTTGTTGCGACATTGAAACTACAATGTCTCCTCAGGCGTTGTGGACAGGAATGGAAAGACTCTTTTCTTATATTTGGTCAGTTGTGTGTGGGATGTTGGTGAGGGTTAATGATAAGGGAACAAGTTTTGTGGATTGACCTTTAGAGTTTTGAATAAAGTGGTGTAGGTAGTGAATACGGTTGATTAATGAGTGTCTTTGAGTTTTCTAGACAGATTTAACATTAGCAGTTAAAATGTAAGTTTTATTATCATGCGACTAGACTATATCCTTTGGATTTCTTAGAAGAGCAAGTAAGGGGTGGGATGCTTATTTTGTACAGAATATTTTTGTATTTAAGCAGAGTTTTTATAACTAATCTCATTTTGTATATTTAATCTTAATTTTGGATTTAGGAAATCGATTTTTCCTATGAAATTTTAAATTTTAATTAGATCACAATTTGGAATTTGATTTTTTCTATTAAATTTTAAATTTTAATTTCTTTTCTTATACTTGGTCAGTTGTGTGTTGGATGTTGGCGGGGGTTAGTGATAAGGGAACGCTTTGTGGAAAATTCAGGAGTTCAAAAAGCAAAAATAGAAACAGGAAAATCATATGGTATAACCCTCCTTTTAATCAATCAGTTAACTTCAAGCTGGTACATAAATCTCTTAAACTAATAGATAAGCATTTCCCTAAAAATAACCCTCTGAGCAAAATCTTCAATAAAAGTACAATTAAACTAAGCTATAGCTGCTCCAATAATCTAGAAAAAATAATTAAAGTACATAACAGCAAAATATTAAAAGCACACAACAAAAATAACTCTTACACTAATACCAGTCCGCCCCATAATAACAACCTCAGTAACTAGAAACCCTAACCAATGCCCCATGACCAATAAATGTCTAACGAAATCCCTGATATATATGTGTTCGATTTCATCCATGGAGAATCCTAAAGATGAAAAATATATATCAGAAATACCATGAACGAAAAGCGATTTTACAATCATCTCTCATTCTTCAGTAACAACGAAAAACAAAACATGACGTCTCTCTCCAAATACTTTTGGAAGTTAAAAGACGAAAGTAAAACGTCTAAAGTGAAATGGAAAATCCTTAAACAAGCAAGAACAGCTAAATCTATAAAGGAACCATGTTTCCTTTGTCTTCAAGAGAAAATTGAAATCATTAAATATATGAATAGCAACAAGCTTTTAAACCAGTAAACTTAGTTGATTTGTTCTTGTCATTTGGATTGGTCACACTAAGTGTCTTCTAAAAAAAAAAGCAGCAGTCAACAGCAAGCAACCCATTCCCGATGTATGAAGGTATCTTAACGTCATCCTCACAAATCTTTGGAGTCGGCAGGAACCTACTATACTGAAGTGACAAATTCTATGAACTAAAGTGCTCTATACAAAAGTAGAGCATAGTTATATGGTAATTATTATTATTATTATTATTATTATTATTATTATTATTATTATAGCATACTGAAACTCAGTAGTTATAAAGTTTCTGTGTTAAAACACATCATCAGGCAGTAAAATCTGGTTAATTTATTTGGTAATACACACACACATACACACACACACACACACACACACACACACACACACACACATATATATATATATATATATATATATATATATATATATATATATAAGGGATGTGCGTTGTGGTGCAGTGGCTATCAGCTTGGAATGAGAAATCGAGAAGTCGAGTTCGAATTCCAGTTGAATTCCTTGCATTCACTTACACGCAAATACTCTTGGGAAAGGTATAAATCCGTTTCTTCTCTCCAGTTATGGGTTAAATAACAGGACATATTGGGTTCTATAGCCTTGGTCGGCAACCAGTCTACCGCAGAAAGTAATGGCAACCTACTGTGGGATAATCTTCTGCCCAGTCAGTCATGTCTTTTTCGAGACATGATCGTCCAAACGTGTATTACGTATAGCACTTTTCAGATAAAAAATGAAAGAAAAACAAGATTAAAGAGGTGATCAATGAGATTAATTAAGTGGGATTGGGATATTATGACATTTTAAAGAATAGTGCGTGTAAGACACATAGACAGTTGTGTTTCAATGTTTCTACTGTTTATGAGTTTTACATGCACCATTCCACGTGCGAAATAAACTAACGCCCGTATCTAATTATTCTCAAAGACACTTGGCCTAGTGGATATAGGCACTGGTTAGTTCCAGTCACTTGACCAAAAAGAGTTGTGAGTTCAATACCTGGCTACAACTGCGGTGAAAAATAACTTACAGATTTGAGTTAAAGGAAACAAAGTGTTCGGTTCTGTTATGGTAATTTACCTATGGCACATATGAACTCTTTCAAACTATGAATAAGCAGCAGATTTCTGCTTTGAGAGAGAGGTCTATTCCAGCAGATAGCTCTGACAGCCGAACCAATAAAGTCACATTGGTGATCTCATGTCGTATATGTTTGTATTACTGTTCCTTGTTAATATATTTGTTTAATCTATTCCATCTTTGTGTTTTATTTCTGGCCCCTAACCAGGCCACAGCAACTTGGCGGCGAGAACACTTAAGGACACTTGAAGACACCAAAAGACTGCGTGGAAATTTTCAATATTGTTTCAGCATTGGACGCATGGAATTCTATTTTTCGTCACACTTTGTTCTACTCAGCAGAACTTGGTAATCCAGAAATGAAAACTGAACAACAACAACAAAAAAAAAGTGCAACTAACGTACATTAGATTTGAACATGAGTCCCTAAACTATGAGAATTCATTTTTTTTTCGAAAAAAAAAGCACTCGTGATTCCTTGAGGGTGTAAGAAATTGAAGTTTATTTTTGTATTCACTTCCATTAATTTTTATTTAATTTTTCTAAAACTTTTTATGTGATAGACACTTTACGTTGCAGACGGACCATAAACTGTTGCTGACCATTTTCGGTTTTAAGAAAAGTCTGCCTGCGCGTACAACAAATACACTGCGGAGATGGGGAACAATTCTTTTAAATTATAACTTTAAAATGGAGTTCTTGTCTAAATAACTTTGTCATGCCGACAGACTGTCCAGATTTATCCCGAAACACAGAGAACCTCTTAAAGTTACTGTGATTGCTTCTCTTTGAACAGAAGGTGAATTTAAAACCATATTATGAAACACAGTAAGTGAACTCTCTGTAACTCACGGCCAAATCAAACGAGGATCTCTAAACGATGAGTTTATCAGGCAAACAAAAACCAAAATTTGTGAAAAGGACAGACTGCAGATATTTTCTCTTTATGCGACAAAGTACTGCTATTTAGGTCAGTCAGTTAAGTGCCATACGTGATACACGCTTGGGCGATCATGTCTTGAAAGAGACATGACTGACTGGGCAGAAGATTATCCAGCAGTAGGTTGCCATTGCTTTCTGCGGTAGACTGGTTGCCGACCAAGGCTATAGAACCCAATCTGTCCTGCTATTTAAACCATAACTGGAAGGAAGAGACGGATTAATACCTTTCCCAAGGGTATTTGCGCGTAAGTGAATACAATGGATTCAACTGGAATTCGAACTCGGCTTCCCGGTTTCTCGTTCCGAGTCGATATCCACTGCACCACAACGCACATCCTTCTATTTAGGTACCTCCACTAAATCGCGAAAAAAACTGATTTTTTTTTAAATGAAAAGGTTTTCTTGTAATTTTTATTTTAGTTTTAATAGAAAGTTAAATGATTAACGTTACTATTTACAGTAAGCAAAATATTTTCTGATTTCAAACAGAAATTATATTGATTGGAATATAAAAGTTTGAGATATTTCCCAATTTTTGAATTTTGCCGCCATTTTTGATCGATTGACACATTTGTAAATGAAAGTTAATTCTCGGTTTTAAAAATCTTGCAAAAATAAAATATACATCTGTGACACATTATTTTTGGAAAATTAGAAAACTTGTTTAGTGTCAGACAATGGCACACAATTTACGTCCGGCAGTTTTAAGGATTTTTTTGAGAACTTCCATATCAATCATATTATGCTCGCTCTAAATCCCCCAAGGTCCAACCGACAGGTAAAGCGCTTCGTTGACACGCCGAAAAGAGCTCTGAAAAAAGCTAGACACATCCACAGAAAAAGCTTTTCAACAGTTGCCTCCCAGAGAGTAAATGACTACACCTGCTTGGCCTGACACTCTCAGCGGACCTCAAGTGGAATAACTACGTCGAATCCATTGCTAAATCCGCAGCTATGAAAGTTGGCTCTCTTTGCAGGGCCCTGAAATTCTTTCCGCCTGAATCTATCCTACAATTATACAAATCCACCATCCGCCCGTGTATTGAGTACTGCTGCCACATCTGCTCGGGTGCCCCTTCTATTCTCCTCGGGGTTCTTGACAAAGTACAGCGAAGAATCTGTAATGTGATTGATACCGACTTGGCTGACCGCCTGCAGTATCTCTCTCACTAAGGTCAATAGACACCTCCTCACACACTAACTCACACACACTCTCTCCCCAACTCTCTCCCTATGTACATCCTAAGTCGTCTATCACCCTCCTTCTGAAATTTCCTATACCCAACCCCTCTATGTAACCCCCTGCGCTATAGTGGCAGTGGAATGCCTTGCTTGGGGTGACACGATTAAAAAAAAAGTCTCTTCAGGTGTATAAAATCACGCCTAACGACAGCACGCCATCGTCATTACCCCCAGCCGAAGTTATGGTAAAATCTGGTCTGCGTTCGACAAGCTACTTCCCAAACAAACGAAAACGGGACGTACAAAACACTACCAACCCAAAGATAATTTTTTCCGAATATTTCGGGATAATAAATATTTCTGGGAAATAGGTAAAACTGAGAAAAGAGTAGGAAATATGGTCTACATATTTAAAGGCCCCTTCTTTACTCATAAAAGACATTTAAAATCAAATCAGGAAACGCCTGTCGGACGACGCTGACAGCGGTCCCCCTGAAGAGAAAGAAGTAATGGATGTCATTTACGATACTTTTGACATGCCAACACCACAAGCGGACCCGGAACAGCGCCGTTTAAAAAGAAAAAAGAAATGACGGACTTTCTCGTCATTAATTCAAAATAAAAAACTATTAAGACTCATGCGTAGTTGGTATTTAGAAGGGAGTTGTTGTGGTAATTTACCCATGGCACATATGAACTCTTCCAAATTATAAGCATCAATTTCTGCTTTGAGAGAGGGGTCTATTCCAGCAGATAGTTCTGACACCCGGGCCAATACAGTCACACTGGTGATTTTTCTTATGTTGTATCTGTTTGTACTACTGTTCTTATATTTGTTTAACTCTATTCTGTCTTTGTGTCTTATTTCTGTTCCCTAACCATGTCACAACAGGTTCAAAATTTCTAGCACCTGAGAAAGGCCAGAGCGTACGACGCCCGAAACGTCGTAAACATGTCAATAAAAACAAGGGAAGCGTTCCGAACAGAGTAAATAATGTAAATATTTTTTATTTATTGATAGTGCACCGAATATAAAGGTCAAAGCTCACTCAAGGCAAGAGCTATCGGAGGAGATTGTTAGGGAAGGAAATGGGGGAGTAAAAGTATTTTGAGAGCGAAAAGGTTAGATATCGTTGGCCCTGGACTTAAAGAGACTTTAAAATTTTAAATTCCCAGCATTCTTTTTCGTGCGCATGCGTACTCTTACTAATGCAGCACATTTAATTCGATGATGTCGTAAAGGACGACAACGGCCACACAAACTTTTTTTCATCTTTTTCTTACATTTTTTCATGTAAATAGCGGAGGTAAAAGCCTAGGACAGGACTGGTAAATAATCCGGGATCTACCCTAAAGAAAAAAAGGAGAAATATAATGTTTATATCGGAATTTCGGTGGGAATTTGGAATCAACGGCTTTATACACACAGGCACTCATTCACTAACCCTAATTTAAGGTATCAAACAGCTCTTTCCCGGAAATACTGTGAATTAAAAAAAATAACCTTAATCCACAAATAAAGTGGAGGCTGGTAGGCAAGGCAAGGACTCCTAATAGCTTAAGAGATGGATGTAATCTATGTTTAACAGAAAAAAATTTCAATTTCAATATCAGAATGTACTTCTAAATTAAACGTAGAGAAAACATTAATGTGTCGTCACAGAAATAAATTTAAATTGCAATAATTATCATCTTTCATTTAGTCACAATAGAATTTTAAAAAAATTGTCTAAGCAGTAATCTTTTCCTCCTACCTACTACTAGTAGCCCAATGGTCAAGCCACATACCTCCCACTACCATAGATAAATTACTACTAAGATTCCGCTAATTATTATATTACCCCACCCTTTCCTTTCCTAGACCAAGGCTCCGGCATTAGAATTTTTCCTCATTCTTTGTTTGAACGAGGTTGACAACGCATTTCTTAACCTGACAAACTGACATGTTGAAAATGGCTATATATATATATATTGACGTAAATTAATAAATGTACATATGAGGAGGGTGTACATATGTATGGTATTATTATTCAGGTGTTAATTAAACAGTGTTCGACAGAGCTGTATTATATATATATATATATATAAATATATATATATATATATATTAATAAATATACATATTATCCTACTTCTAGGGAACAACTCATGTGTTCATGTAATCATCAGGTGCATTTTTCAAACTGACAGTTTAATAGATTTGAATTTAAGTTCACTCGATGTTCAGGGAATTAAATCTTATAAAATGAAGTTACTGCTTTTTTAATAACAAGATTAAAAATTTAAATTTTCTACGGTTACATGTGGATAAAAATTCAAAATTCAAATTCAAAATTCAAATTCAAAATAAAAAATGCAGGAAGAAAAATCAAGGGGGCGTAAATCATGAGTCTTAAAATTTTAATATTCAAGTATTACATGTGCATAATCTGTATATTTATCAATATATATATACATTTGCACTACATTTGCGTATATATATATATATATATATATATATATATATATATATACGCAAATGTAGTGCAAATGTATATATATATTGATAAATATACAGATTATGCATTATATATATATATATATATATATATATATATATATATATAACCTAAGATGAAGAAAGTTATGGAATGAAAAATATATGATAAGGCACTGAAATGTTCACACCTTCCCAAAATGTAACTAAAGGGCCAAAGCTTTTTATTATATTCGAGACCATACTGAAAATGTTTCACCTCAATCCAGTTTCTATAATGTGAGTAAATCACCCTGAGTCAGATAGTGCAGACTCGGGCTCAGTGAGAACATGATAAAACATAACTGAACAGTTCTAAAAAAGAACAGAACGATATACCTGTAACCAGCGCAACGAAAATAGTCTACATGAAGAAGGCAGGAGGGAGCAATAGCCGAAATGTTCTAACAGTGACAACAAACATGACTACATTAGTCCGAATATAAATGTAAACTTTTAACAATTCTGTCACTCGTCTCATATCCCACAATCACACTCTTCATTACATTAGGGTTGTGTCTAAGGCATGACGATTTCACGGAGGTCACTCCTTTTTAGGTTGTTTTTTTTTTTTTTTCAGAATTTTCTTTCTCTTAGACTAGTTGTCTCCTTAGGGCAAGAAAACCAAAGTATTGAAACCTTGGTATTAATTCACTATTCCACACATTCTATCCTGCCGACAACCAACCTTCTGATGAAAACCTTATGATGATAATTCTGCATAAATCCTGTAAGCTGTAGGGAGTTCCGTTATGTCTGACACAGGGCCGAATTAAAAAAAAAACATTAACCCGCTCCCTACGCTACAAGGCCTGTTCTCGCCTCTAGCGTTTTAATTCTTTTTACTGATCGGAAGTTTGACGATAATGGAAGGTACACGAAGCTTTGCCTCATACAAACGATACTGTACTGTCTGCCAAGGCATCCTATTTATTTTCCAGAAACTATATTCTTAAATCTATTAAATTCTTTAACAATAGCAGACGTTGTCCTCCCTTGAGTATTTACCGTGACAATTCAACACCTAAGTTATTTATTTAATTCACAACGGCTTGGCCCCTGTGGTATTTAGAAAACGATGTTGCAGACAAATAATGAATATTTGTTTACATTACAATGTTGACTTATTTCGAAGATAATTATTGCATTTTCCTGTTTTTATTTTCAATAAATCACCCATAAATATAAATAACAATGCTTATTCTAGAATTTTAGATGCGGAAATTTTGAAATAAACGGTTTTTTGTTCAATAAATTATCACTGATATGGTTTTATTAAAAAATTCTCATAACGGAAAATAGCAGCCTATCTAAACTTATTTATAAATAGAACTTTGTCTGTGTGTGTATGTGTGTGTGTGTGTTTCCGTTACCTATAGACTCCGAAACGGCTGAACCGATTTTCTTGAAAATTTACACAGTTGTACTATAAGCGTTTGCAAGGGTTCTTAGCTAGGTTTTGTGTCGAGGTACCCCCGATAAATATCGAAAATCGATAATCGAAAAAATCGCGTTATAGAAGGAGTGGTCCGATTTTAATCAAATGTGATACAATCATTCACAAAGACATAAGAAACGATATTCAGAAGTTTCAAGGTTGCAGTTCTTACAATAGTGCAGAAAATCGATAATATATATATATATATAAAGTAAGATGTTTGTGTGTGTGTCTGTTTATCTGCCTGTATGTCTGTATTTGTTTCAGCCCTTTTATTTTAGTTTTTGCTTCGGGTTTGGCTCTAAGTAAGTATAATTGTAGTTCTTAGTCTCAGCCATGATACCATTTACTCAGAGGACTTATTTAGCCTTCAAAATTCAGTTTACGACAAAAAAAAAACTTATTTGATATCAATACCAGGAAATCAAAATTTGACTTACATCCATTCATTTTTCTTTCAGTCTATGGTTTTGCTTTAACTGGAAACAACTATTGCTTTTTAGTCTTTCGTGCCAACGTCCAAAGAGTCTGAGCACCAGAACCATGAATTAGTTTTAAAGTTTTTATTACATCCGGGCAACGCTGGGCTATACTGCTAGTTTTATTATTATTGAGAATTCTTAAATTTTACAGATTTCATTCCGTAGTATTTGTTTCGTTTCGAGCGAAATGCTACTTCGAAACTCGTGGACTGGCAGAATGACAGCAAAAGACCTAGACAAAATAACAGAACCAAAATCGCTTGAGAAATTTCAACATCAAAATCTATTTATATTTACATATATCTATCTATATTTATATATAAAGTTCTGCGACTTTCGTCCGTCCGTCCGTCTTTTAAAATATCGAAACCGAATTTTAGGAAGACATGCAAATATTTCAGTGTACAGTTGCTTTTAATAGGATATGTTGTTTAGTACAATAAGTTTTTTTTTCATAATTTTTTTTTGTGAAAAATTAATAATTTTACTAACATACAAAATACTCCCACTACTTTAAAAACAATTTAATGATTAAAAATACAAATACTTATTTAATAAAAATTCAATATTGTATTTTGAATATCTTTTCTTTGAGTTTATATATATATTCAATTCTTGCAAAACATAATGAGCCATAGTAGTACTGTAAATATATAAATACAGTAGAAAGAGTTTCAATTGGGCAGCGGAAACGATAACTTCAACAATACTAAACATTGTCAGGATTTCAACACGCGTCAGCGTGTAACAAATAAACTCTAGTAAATGGAATATTAAAAAAAAAAACGAAAAGAAAATGTTGACATTATCAAGAAGTTGAATTACCACACCACTTTAAACAAAAGGTTAAGAGGGAAGTCTTTTCAATCCTGGAAACAGCGGTAGGAACGGCTTGAATTGGAAAAAGCATTTTTATTTATTTTATATCACAGAGAGAATATTTGAATTATTTTCAAATACACGTAAAAGTAATTCAATAAAATATTTAGAAAATGACGACTAACATATATATATATATATATATATATATATATATATATATATATATATATATATATATAAAGAGTAAGAGAGATGGAGTAGATAGATTAGCCGATAGCCCAGTTCATACTTCTTCACCCGATATTAAACAGGAGTAGAAGTTTATGCACTGCTTCCGGTTTATTCATTTTTCCTGATTTAAGATTGCGTTTTCGGTTTCTTTTAATGTCTTCTCGTCCAAATTATATATATATATATGAAAAAAGTATGAGAAACCGTGAACGTTTAGTTTAAAGTCTAGAATTATTAATAATATTACTTTCTTTTTGCATGATATATAAAGTGTCCATAATGGTATTTGTTTCGCTAAATGTGTTTCGAGTCTAAAGCTGATTCTCTTCAGTCAAATAAAAGATCCATTTTAAAATCTAATCGGTATACAGGTATACCTCACGGTAATTGGTTGAAGGAGAATTTATTTTATCAAAGACAGAGCGTAGGGATAGAAAATTTAATAAAATCATTCATAATTTATAATAATAATAATAATAATAATAATAATAATAATAATAATAAATAATCATCAACATATCATAAATAAATACAAAACACTTTACGAAAACAAATAATAACTTAAAATTTAACAAACAATACTAACCAATTCTGACCCACACTTATTTCTACTAAATAACCTTTAGAATAATAATTTTAAATATAAACATTGATGCCTAACCGATAAATTAGAATATTAAATTGGAAACGATCTTATTGAACAGTATATATATATATATATATATAGATAGTGAAGCCATTATATAACGCACAAGGTCTGAAGATTACGTTTATGTATGAAATAGACTGTCACCACTTGTTGGCTTCAATGTCCACATCTTATATATATATATATATATATATATATATATAATAACTTAAAATTTAACAAATAATACAAACCAATTCTGACCCACAATTATTTCTACTAAATAACATTTAGAATAATAATTTTAAATATAAACATTGATGCCTAACCGATAAATTAGAATATTAAATTGGAAACGATCTTATTGAACAGTATATATATATATATATATATATATATATATATATATATATCTGACATATATATATATATATATATATATATACATGATATATCTATATATATACATGATATATATATATAGACATCACCATCAAGTATATCAGACGGTATGAACGGATCCTACACAAAAATAATAGACAAAACTTGTCTATATTATTCAATGAAACCTGCATTAATGAAAAAATGCTGCCAAAATACACACAATTTAAATTACATGATCCAGCAGCCCAACACACCATCAACTGTGTGTTAATATTTACTCTTTGATAATGGCTTATGTGAGCCGAAAGCTTAGACCTGATAAAAAATTCAACAAATACTGTGATTTTTTGTTGTCTTTTAACGACATCACCATCAAGTATATCAGACGGTATGAACGGATCCTACACAAAATTAATAGACAAAACTTGTCTATATTATTCAATGAAACCTGCATTAATATATATATATATATATATATATATATATATATATATATATATATATAGTGAAGCCATTATATAACGCACAAGGCCTGAAGATTACGTTTATGTATAAAATAGACTGTCACCACTTGTTGGCTTCAATGTCCACATCTTTATATATATATATATATATATATATATATATATATATATATATATATATATAGTGTTTGTCTCTTTAATAAAGCAAATTGAGTGTGAACACTATAACGGTGTCCTCAGGAAACTTTTAAGTCAGCATGAATCTGCTCAGTTAAACAGGCAAACTCTTTGTACCTATCAACGCTCTATCTCCACTTCGATATCGAGTACTTTACGATAAGATACCTGCTTGCCAAAATATATTTTATTAGTAAAAGCCATTTAAAAATAACAACGTTGGCGCTAAAACATTATCACTGTTAGACACTATATATATATATATATATATATAAGGCAATCTGTGAGTCTGTGTGTGACTGTTCCCTTTGCACGCCTACATTTTTCAAGTTACGCCATTCAAACTTTCTAAGGATACATATCTACAGGGAAGCCAGGTCGACACATACGTTTTGAGTTTACGTTAGGAATTTTCCCTTTCGCACTTTTTGGCCAATGGACACAATTATTTACATTTGCTCCGTAAAACATCTAAGATCTAAGATGGTTGTTGAATTACGTTACAGAAATCAAAGCACATGTGTCAAACGAGACTAAAATATTTTTTTATTAAAAAAAAAATGACCCTTTATATTTAATTTTTTTTCGACGTTTTAAAAATTCATTTGGTCAACAAAAATATATGAATATTTTTCCCCGTAATTTTAAAACAAAAGGAATATATTTTTTTAAAAAAGTGTTTTTTCAAACAAAAACAAAATATGTAAAATAAAAAGTGGCATCTTCTGAGTTGCACGGGCAACGCCGGGCTATGATGCTAGTATATATATATATATATATATATATATATATATATATATATACATTTATTTTAAATTAAGCTAATGATGAAGTTTCGCAAATTGCACTATTCGTTGTTTGTGAATGATGAGTCATGAGTCATATCCGACGTAAAGCACTTCTAAACTTTACGCCTGTTTTTGTATTCAGAACCTAGTGAGGATTGAACAAACTGCTCAGTCGTAATTATTCTAGCGAGACAAACTTGCTAACCATTAACCCACTTCGTGGTACCCCTTTCAGACAATCTATGGACATGCTGAGATTCTGCTTCAATCATTTTTACCAGGATCGGACATTTTTATTTAGTAGGGAGGCTAGTACTTTTGTTTTTATTTAGACAACATCCTAAAGCGAGCCAAAAATTAACCTAATTCACTTCGATTTGTTCATTCAGCAATGGAACATTAGATAGCTTTTAATCTCGAACTTTAACGTTCCAATCACGTTCGGAATGAGACAACATGGAACACTTTCTTTTACTTTATAGCAATGTTTTTCAACCGTTTTTTTATATATATATATATCTCACGGCGCACTGGAATCTACAGTTAAACTTCAGTAGCACACTTAAATTAAGATGATCAAAAGTAAAATTAAAAAAGAGTGTAGAATGCGAAGGAAAAACTGTCATTTACAATGCGCAGGAATAAAAATAACACTGACATATTTTTAACAGATACTTTTCCAAAATTATACAAAGTTTCTTGAAATGTTAAAGATTAAATTTATTTATTAAAATCGCTATAGGCTTTAACCACGGTCTCTAGATAACTTGAAGATTTTCTGAAACTCTTCTGGACGGTTTCTTTGTTTAAGTTGGTAAATGCTATCAAAATTCTCGCTTTCATTTCATATTTCAGTTCATTCTTAGTGTTACACGGAGTTTTGTTGGTCTCTTGCTCAACTGTGTCACACATAATAATCAAAGATGCTTGTAGTCAGATTCAACGAGTGATGTATTTGCAAAAATTATCTGATAGTCATGTCTGGATTCTCTAATTGTGTGGCATGGTGCAGAATCCTGTTACTAGACATAGAATCTTTCAGCAGCCACCCTCTTGACCTCTGCAGCACTACCTTTTCAAGGCACTTGATGTGAGTGTCCGTGTTGAAGGTGAGGTCCACATCAACAAATTTAGTAGTTCTTTTATTAACAGAACAATCAGGTTGGGTTTATAAGCTGCCATGCCATCGTAATCAGCATTAGACTCATCGAAATCTTTCCAAATTCTCTGCACTGTCCTCAGATTGGCACCCAAATTTTCGTATTTGAACGAATGCCAAGAATACAGCAAGCCGTTTCTAGATTTTATATGATGCAAGCAATAAAGGAAAGAACTTTGGTCATCTGCGTGATTTTATAACCCCACTTCCGGAAAGAGCAGAATTCGTTCTTTGGTCAGACGGACGGCGCACAACTGACCCTAATATAATTTGGAATAAAAAGATAATAATCTTCTTTATGTACCATGTCCCCATCAGCACGTACGGGATCCAGGCTCTTCACAACTTCATACCCCTTGTAACATTTAATAAACATAGCTTTCTGTTACTTCTCCCCAATCTTGTTCCGCCATCCATTTACACAAGTTCAATAAGTATGTTACATGTTGTTTTTCCTCCGTCTCTTCAACCTGTCCCCGTGAGCATCAAAATTTCTAAGCCCTCCTTCTTCATTATGTGCCTTAGAAGTTTCAACCTTTTTTCTTGATTGAATTCTTAACGGTTTGGCAAGCGAACACAAGCAACATAACTCGACTATATTCTGTAAAAAACGGTTTAATTTCTATTTTTGTCTTCAGAAATTGAATTAAATCAACTTTACAGTGTTAGTTGCTTGTGGTAAGTCAACAGGGATTCAGTCCATTTTTCAGTCTGTTTTTGTGAAATTTCTTGGAAATTATTTTATTTATTTATTATTTATTTTTTTTTTTCTCGTCTTTTGGTCGCCTTTGATTTTTTTTTTCGTCACTTAATTTGTGTAAATAATTTTGCTATTCAAGGGTATTTTTGACTTTTACTAAGTTAAAACTTTGTAAACCTCAGTCACTTTTTCTTTGTTTCCTTTTTTTTTTCTTTTTTTTTTAATTGGAGTAGATAGTTTCTACTATCGCCCGGTCTCACACTCCACCCCCTTCTTTTGAATGAGTTTAGAGGTGATCACCTTGTTTCTTGTTTAGGAAGGGGTTCCTGGTTCATCCCCTTTCTCTGGTCTTGGTGTTAGTTCAGCTGGAAGCTCTTTGCAGTTACGTAGTATGGTGGCAACGTCTTTACATTCTGAGGGTACCGGGTTGGCAGTTTCCTGGTTGCTGCTTCCGACTGGTAGTTAGGAGCCCGAACTCTTGCGTAGCGTCTTGAGAGGCTGCTCTGATCAACAGTTGAATAATACCGGGGTTCTTGTAGTGCCATATCGCGCATGGACGGGCGTCCCTGCATGAACGTTCGGTGGGCAATCCCGAGGCCACATTATGTTGTAGGCCGCGCCAGTTTCCATCCTTCACAAGTTGCAAATGATTGACCGACTGATTCTATTCTAAGACCACTCCTTAACTGAATTACTATGGAAAAAAGCAAACATAATAACAAAACTAAACCAGCTCATTTGAAAACGCCCAAACCTGTCTGCATCTTTTCAACTAACATACGCGGCATGCGCACCAACTTCCCCAGCGTAGATTCTTTCCTCCATAATAACTCACCTGATATCTTAGCCCTATGTGAAACTAATCTTAACCCTTTTATCCCCTCATCTGAGTTCTGCGTTCCTGGCTACCTTCCCCTCTTCAGGAAGGACTCCAATGTTCATATGCATGGGCTTGGTGTCTATGTCAGCGAACACCTTCCTTTAGCTAGGGTGTCATCTTTTGAATCCCCAGATCATTCTTTCATGTGCTTCCGCCTCTCACTTCTCAGCTCGATTAGCTATCTCTTCTTTCTCTACCGCTCTCCTTCCTCCCCTGACTGTTCGTTACTTGACATCATTTCTGACAATATTGACAAAGCCATTTCTACCCATCCCTCTGCCCATGTATTCGTGTTTGGTGACTTTAACGCCCACCACACCAAGTGGCTGAAGAACGCTGTCACTGACGCTGCTGGTGTCCACACCATGAACTTTTCAATCACCCAATCCCTTACGCAAGTAGTGGACTTCCCCACGCGTTTCTCCGACAACCCTAACGGAAGGGACTCACTTCTAGACCTCTGCTTTACTTCCATCCCAGACTCTTGCACTACCAGACAACTCTGCCCACTTGGAAACTCTGACCACACTGTAGTGTCCGTCAATATTTCACTCCACTCCCGCCCGACCCATGAAACACAGACAAGTAGAATATCCTACTGCTATCAAAGCGCAGACTGGGATTCGTTCCGAGACTTCCTCTGTGACATCCCTTGGAACAACGTCTTTAGTCTTCCCATCGAAGAATCTGCATCCGAGGTCTCCTCCTGGGTTAAGGCTGGCATCGATGCCTTCATCCCTGCTAGGAAATTCCAGCTTAAATATCATTCGTCTCCATGGTTCTCACCCGCTTGCTCGGCTGCCATTGCCCACCGGAATCATTTCTTCCGACTCTATCGTAACTATGCGTCGGAAAAAACAGGCGCCTTTTCACTTCAGCTCGTAATAAGTGTAAAAGGATACTTAACGAAGCTAAGATGTTGTTTGCTGCCAGAATGAAGCAACGCATAGCATGCTCTAAATTCGGCTCTAAAGACTACTGGCGACTCTGTAAAAGAGTACTTAACAAGAGCAAGTCCACAATACCCCCGCTAATCAACAAATTTGAGGTCCTCACCTCCCCAGCAGATAAGGCTGAATGTTTTGCCCGCAGATTCTCGAACAATTCGAGTCTGGACTCATCTGGAGTTTTTACACCCGACTTCTCACCTAGAACCGAGGCACAACTGAATGATGTCCACATTACACCTTCGCTTGTCTCTAAGATAATCTTAAAACTTGACCCTCACAAAGCGAGCGGTGGTGACGGAATCCCAACCATAGTCTTAAAGAAATGTGCCCCTGAACTCTCCTCTATCCTTTCTAAGCTCTACAACCTCTGCCTATCTGCTTCCTGCTTTCCTGCCTGTTGGAAATCTTCCTCTATAGTTCCTATATTTAAAAAAACTGGAGAACCCTCTGACCCTGCAAATTACCGCCCTATCAGCCTTCTTCCGATCTTTGGCAAAGTGTTCGAAGCCATTATCAACGCCGAGGTGGTTCAGCATCTCACAGCACACAGGCTCCTCTCGGACAAGCAATATGGTTTCCGCTTCACCAGGTCTACTGCTGATATGCTAACGACCATCACCGAGTACATATACCAGGCACTCGACAGGAATGGCGAAGCTCGAACCGTTGCATTGGATATATCTAAGGCGTTCGACAGAGTTTGGCATGCTGGCCTTCTATGTAAACTGCGGAGCTATGGTATAACTGGACATTTGTTTGAACTAATCCAGTCATTCCTCTCTAACCGCACAATGAAAGTGGTATTAAACGGACATGCCTCTCAGAACTACCATACAAACGCAGGTGTCCCCCAAGGCTCGATCTTAGGTCCTACACTCTTCCTGATATATATTAATGATCTCCCTGATTCCATAAGAACCCAAATAGGTTTGTACGCCGATGACACCACAGTTTACTCTCGCCTCCAACAAAAATCTGGTGTAGGCGTCAAAGCTAAACTCGCAGCCGAGATTGAAAAAGACCTCCAATCCATATTGGACTGGGGTAAGAAATGGCTAGTAAATTTTAATGCTTCTAAAACGAAGCTACTGTCAATTAACCATCATCGACAATCTCACCTACCTCCCATTAGCATGGACCAGGCTTGCCTCCCAGAGAGTAAAACACTACGCCTCCTTGGTCTCACACTTTCAGCGGACCTCAAATGGAATGACTATATCGAATCCATTGCTAAATCCGCTGCTATGAAAGTCGGTTCTCTGTGTAGGGCCCGGAAGTTTTTCCGTCTAAATCTATCCTGCACATTTACAAATCTACCATCCGCCCGTGCATTGAATACTGCTGCCATATCTGGTCGGGTGCCCCTGCTGTTCTCGGGCTTCTCGATAAGGTTCAGAGGAGGGTCTGTAATGTGATAGATACCGACTTGGCAGACCGCCTGCAGTCTCTCTCCCACCGGCGAGACGTGGCTTCCCTGTGTCTCTTCTATAAATACTTTCACGGCTTCTGCTCCGATGAACTTAGATCACTGGTGCCCCCTAAATACGAATTTGTACGAGATACTAGATTAGCAACTAGATCCCACCCTTTTACAGTGAAACCGATAAAATGCAGCCGTAACTTCTACTCCAACAGTTTCTTTCCTCGCACTTCCCGACTGTGGAATTCTCTTCCAAACGATTGCTTCCCCGACGGCTACAATCTCCAGGAGTTTAAATGTAAGGTCAATACACACCTCCTAACACACTAACCTGCTCCCATTCTATCAAGCACTCTTCCCATCTGCCCGACCCTCATCCTCGCTATCCTTACTCATCTGTCACCTTTCTCCTGACATTCCCTATGTCTATCCACTCCCTCTCTTTACCTTCCCCTATGTAGCCCCATGCGCAAGAGTGGCAGTGGAATGCCTTGCTTGGGGTGAGATGATTAAAAAAAAAATAAAAAATTAGGTATCAATCATTTAAGTGCCATAAGTGATAGACGCTTCGGCGATCATGTCTCTAAAAAGACATGACTGACTGGGCAGAAGATTATCCCGCAGTAGGTTGCCATTACTTTCTGCAGTAGACTGGTTTCCAGCCAAGGCTATAGAACCCAATCTGGCCTGTTATTTAACGCATAACTGGGGGAAGAGACCGGTTAATACCTTTCCCAAGGGTAGTTGTGCGTAAATGAACGCAAGGACTTCAACTGGTATTTGAACTCGGCTCCCCGATTTCTTGTTCCGTGCTGATAATCACGGCACCACAACGCACATCCTGATGTTACTCACATGTTTGGTTCATGTTATGCCCAGAATCCGTCTGCATAGTCATAGTTTTGATGACCCAGGTCTCTTTTTTTATATCTGAGGATATTTTCTGCATTCTCTGCCATAGAAGAAGACCTAACAATTTACTACACTTTTCTTTTATTTTTATATTGAATTTTTGCTATTTGTTATTACTTCGCTTAGCTTTTGGAATGTGATGTGATGTAATGAATATGCATACATCTTGGTTCTCCCTTACAGTCATGTGATTGGCTGGTGTCAGCCATAAATACAGGCAAAGACGAGGACGCATAGAGGTCTACGTCTCTAGGTCACCCACTAGAGATCAATATGTATTCGACTACAGATCTATGTCTAGAGGTCTACGACTATAGGTCTACGTCTATTGACTACGCCTACCTATCAGGATACTGCATCCAACGAGTACCGTCCATTACGTCTACGTACTAGATTGTCCTACCCGGTTAGCTTTGCCAAAACCGCTTGCTACCTCGAATGAAATATCCCTTTCCAAGACATATCAGAATGCTTCCTTGTCTACCCCCTATACGAACTTCGGATTTCAGTGCCACTTTTTCGGTCTTCTGTTAAAACTTTTCTAGATATTCTACACCGATGTGCAATTTAGCTTCATTCTTTTGCTAACGACTATGCATTCTGTCTTCTTGGTGCTTCGTTCTCTCCTCTTGCTTTCCTTCTGTAGCAGCTGTTATTTGGCTTTCTTTCTGTCTCTGCTGTCAACACTTTTTATCTAAAAGTCATAAAAATTTGAATATATTTTCTGTTTATTGTTATCTAGCAATTGATGAGATATATAAGGTTGACATTTTTAAAAATATCTTTAGTGTGTCGTTTTTATATTTTTTGTTTCCTAATTAAAAAAAATTCTTTATTTTAATTGAAGCTTCTGTAATAATAATATGTTCAGTAAGAACCACACGTTTTCTCTCAACTGGACACAAGCTGGGTTGCTTAGTCATTCTCGAAATCAACTTCGAAAGGTTTCGGTCATATATTGGTGTTCATTTACAAATCCTTCTCAAATCGCGCCATCTATGGACGTGACTTAAATTTCTACTCCCTTTTATATATACATTTATGTATACATTTATTTATTAAAACAATGATATATTCCTGTAACCAATATAAGCGGGTTTTAATTTTTATATGTACACTTATTATGTGTGTTGTGGTGGAGTTAGATGTCCGTTGTGGTGCAGTGGGTATCGACTCGGAACGAAAAATCGGGGTGCCGAGTTCGAATTCCAGTTGAATTTATTGCATTTGCTTACGCACAAATACCCTTGGGAAAGGTATTAATCCGTCTCTTCCCTTCAGTTATAGGTTAAATAACAGGATAGATAGGGTTCTATAGCCTTGGCTGGCAACCAGTCTACCGCAGAAAGTAATAGCAACCTACTGCAGGATAATCTTCTGCCAGTCAGTCATGTCTTTTTCGAGACACGATCGCCCAAAGCGTATATCACGTATGGCACCTAACTGACTGACTGACACTTATTATGCTTTGAACGTCTTTAAAAATAATTTAATCAATGAACTGTTTGAAAATTTTAGCGGCCTACCTGAGGTCCTCTCAAAATTCACCAGTTCTCCGCGGCTCACCACTGTTCCGCAAATCAGCGGTTTTGAATCACTGCTCCATAGACAAAAATTGAAGAACTGGACCGTGGAACTATAGTGAGTAGGAAATAATAATGACTCTATTTACACACTTCCTAAATTTGAGTCAGTTGAGAAAAATGACGGAAAGGAATTCGCGAGTTCAAGTGAAATTTTATTGGGAAAAATTAAAACCTTGCCTTCCCAGAGACTGACCGGCGAGTTGGGAAGAAAACGGAAATAAATTCACAAACCTATGTGAAATTTTGCTTTTGGACCAATGAAACCTTGTTTTCTCAGAAATTAGCCTACCAGCCACGAAGAAGAAGAAAAGAAAGAAGCGAGCCTATCCAAAAAATATTTTTAAAACTGAAGTGGAAATTTAACTAAGAAGAGAAGAGTGTCGGAAGTCCTGTGAAGTGTTTCGTTTCTTTTCGCTGTAACCAGAGCTTAAATTTTTAGCCCGTGTAAAATTACTCGCCAATTATATTAACGGCTTTTAACCAAGGACGTAGCACAATCTAAGAAAATATTTCAAACTAGTTATCCTCATTTACTTTTGAAGATATACGGGCCGTATATCCCTTCGATGCGCAGCGAACTCTACTAACTTTTTAAAAACATTTTTTTGATATTATTTTGTGCCAGATCATTTAATCTGTTGTATGGACATTTCCTCTTCATGACGATTCGATAAAACTACACTACCGGCCATAATTATTAGGAAACCTCGGCTTTTTAAAAGAAATGATGTATTTCATACTATTTTTAGTATTTATTGCCAAGTGGATAAATCTAAATGAAAACATAACGATTCTTTTTTAATACTGCACAATAATATATGAATCAAGTGAAATGTTCTGGTGTCCAGTTTTTGTGCTCTCTTCCCCATGCTAGTCTCTTCTTCTTATTGGCTGGCCAAAGCATCGGCTTCCTGGCTGCCTTGTAAAATTTTGCAAAGTAATAATAACAACAACAAAAGAACCATTCTATATTCATTTAGAATTATCCACATGGCAATAAATACTATAAATAGTATGAAATTATAGTAGGTTATCCGTTATAGTAAAGTGTCTTTGTGTGCTGAAATATATTGATTGAATTTGGCCTTGTTAGTAGATAGCCCACTATAAAAGGGGTATATAACAAGAAAATCAAATTGTGTATAGAAACAACATTTATATATATATTTTTTTGTAGTAGTTTAAACGGATTTGAGTGAGGTCGTTACAGTTAGTATGCACGTATTGTTAGCATTTTTTATATATAAGTATATTGCTGATAAATTGGAAACGATCTTATTGAACAATATATATAAATATATATATATATATATATATATGATCTGTTTTTGATATATATATATATATATATATATATATATATATATATATATATTTATTATAAATTATGTTTTAGAACATGTACATACTTTTTTCTATATATGTCCTCTCCTCTAAAATCATATGTTTGTGTCAACGTTTCCTTCTGACGAAATGTTGGAAACCCAACGTTGAAACAAACATATGATTGTAGAGGAGAGGACATATATAGAAAAAAATTATGTACATGTTCTAAAACATAATTTATAATAAATATTCACAGCTCTATACATCATATATCGAGCACTGTTTTAAATTAATGTTTTGGACGGTGAAAAAGATTTCTTTCTTCGTTCTGTACTCACTCTGATATATATATATATATATATATATATATATATATATATATATATGATCTGTTTTTGAAAACTAGAGTGGCCTATAATTATTGACGGTAGTGTACGTCCTTAACAGTTTTTGTTTTGTTTCATTGAAGCGAGAAAGTGATACCACTTCAAGGGTGTAAATTAGTAAATAAATTCCTTATCCTTTTTTGAAAAAAAGTATCCGTGTTTTTTCTCGTCATTATTATGCTCAATTAATCTTCTTGGTGTGGCTCAATCAAATATTCATTTTAGCTCGTAAGGGTTTCGGTATAGTAAGTGGCCTACCTATTGAATGAGGTCAAGGCAATTCTGTCATCGGCCCATTTTAAATAGCGCATTATAAAGAAGTAGTACAACTGTCTGGTATAACTGATTGTTACAGAACTTCTTGTTTCTATTAAAGAATGCTGTTTTACTACGTTTAGTAGCAAGTAGTTAAAGAAATACTTTTAAAAATTAAATAAGTTAAAATTCAATAAATGTGAAAGATAATTTGTTTCTCTCTGGTGCCCCCTATGTTTTTTTTTTTTTATAAGCGTTTCACCCCGAGGCATGTCACTGCCACAACTGCGCAGGGGGCTACATACAGTGGAGAAAGGATGGTTAAATACAGGAAATGTCAGAGGGTGGGTGATAGGAGGGTAGGGATACCGAGAATGGTTAAATATAGGAAATGTCAGAGGGTGGGTGATAGGCGAGTAAGGATACCGAGAATGAGGGTTGGGTAGATGAGAGTGTTCTGAGAATAATTGGGAGTTAAAGTGATAGGAGGTGCTTATTGACCCTACATTTAAAAACCTGGGGATTGTAGCTGTCGGGAAAGCAGACTTGTGGAAGGAAGTTCCACAGGCGGGAAGCGCGAGAAAAGAAGCTGTTGGCGTAGAATTTACGGTTACATCTTATCTGTTTCACTGTAAAAGGGTGGGACCTAGTTGCTAATCTAGTATCTCATGTAAATTCGTGCTTAGGCGGCACCAGTGCTCTAAGTTCATCGGAGCAGAAGCCATGAAAGTACTTATAGAAGAGGTACAGGGAAGCCACATCACGCCGGTGAGATAGTGGTTGCAGGCGGTCTGCCAAGTCAGTATCAACCACGTTACAGATCTTCCTTTGTATTTTGTCAAGAAGCCCAACGAGAGCAGCAGGGGCACCCGACCAGATATGGCAGCAATATTCAATACACGGGCGGATGGTAGATTTGTATATGTGCAGAATAGATTCAGGTGGGAAAAACTTCCGGGCCCTGCACAGAGAGCCGACTTTCATACCGGCAGATTTGGCAATGGATTCGATATAGTCATTCCATTTGAGGTCCGCCGAAAGTGTAAGGCCAAGGAGGCGTAGTATTTTACTCTCTGGGAGGCTAGCCTGTCCCATGCTAATGGGAGGTAGATGCGATTGTCTCTGGTGGTTCGTTGATAACAGCTTCGTTTTAGAAGCATTGAAATTTAATAGCCATTTCCTACCCCAGGCCAGTACGGATTGGAGGTCCTTTTCAAGCACGGCAGCGAGGTTCGCTTTGTCGCCCACACCTGGTGTTTGATCGATGCGAGAGTAGATTGTTGTGTCATCGGCATACATGCCTACTTGGGATCTAATGGCGTCGGGGAGATCATTAATGTACATCAGAAAGAGCGTGGGACCTAGGATAGAATCTTGAGGGACGCCCGCGTTCATATAGTAGTTTTGGGAGGCATGCCCATTTAATACCACCTTCAATGTTCGGTTAGAGAGGAATGACTGGATGAGGTCAAACAGATGTCCAGTTATCCCGTAGCTCCGCAGTTTGCACAAGAGGCCAGCGTGCCAGACCCTGTCAAACGCTTTGGAGATATCCAAGGCAACGGTTCGGGCTTCGCCATTCTTGTCAAGTACCCGTATATGTACTCGGTAATGGTCGTTAGCATATCAGCAGTAGACCTGGCGAAGCGAAACCCATACTGTTTGTCAGAGAGAAGCCTGTGGGCCGTGAGATGCTGAATCACCTCGGCGTTGATAATGGCTTCGAAAACTTTGCCAAAGATCGGAAGGAGACTAATAGGACGGTAATTGGCGGGGTCTGAGGGTTCGCCAGAATTCTTAAATATGGGAACTACAAAGGAGGACTTCCAACTGGTAGGAAAACAGGAAGCAGATAGGCAGAGGCTATAGAGTTTAGAGAGGACAGAGGAGAGTTCTGGGGCACATTTTTTCAGTACTCTGACTGGGATTCCGTCACCGCCGCTCGCTTTGTGTGGGTCAAGTTGTGCAATTATTTTGGCGACCAGCGAGGGTGTAATGTGGACGTTATTTAGTTGAGCCTTAGTCCTGGGTGGGAAGTCGGGTGTAGGCATTCCTAACGAGTCCAGTTCGAATTGGTGGAGAATCTACGGGCAAAGCATTCAGCCTTGTCTGCTGGGGAGGTGAGAACTTCAAATTCATTGATTAGTGTGGGTATTGAAGTCTTGCTCTTGTTGAGCACGCTTTTGCAAAGTCGCTAATAATCTTTGGAGCCAAACTTAGAGGATTCTATGTGTTGCCTCATTCTGGTAGCAAACGCCTTCTTAGCATCGTTCAGTACTTTTTTACACTTACTCAGTGCTGAGGCGAAAAGGCACCTGTTTTGGTTCGACGAGCATCTTCGATAGAGCCGGAAGAAATGGTTCCGGTGGGCAATGGCGGCCGAGAAAGTGGGTGAGAACCAGAGGGACGAATTTGATTTTAGTTGGAATTTCCTGGCCGGGATAAAAGCATCGATGCCAGCCTTAACCCAAGAGGAGACCTCGGAGGCACAGTCTTCGACAGGAAGATCGAAGATGATGTTCCAGGGGACGTCACAGAGGAAATCTCGGAACGAGTCCCAGTCTGCTCTCTGGTAGCAGTATGATATTCTGCTGGTCTGGTTTTCTTGGGTAGAGTTAGCGCGGGTTGAGATGTTGACGGAAACTACGGCGTGGTCAGAGTTTCCGAGCGGGCAGAGCTGCCTGGTAGTGCAGGAGTCTGGAATGGAAGTTAAGCAAAGGTCAAGTAAAGAGTCCCTTCCGTTAGGGTTATTAGAGAAACGCGTGGGGAAGTCCACCACTTGCGTTAGAGCTTGGGTTATTGGAAAATACATGGTGATGATCCCAGCAAGGTCGGTGGCTGTGTTTTCAAGCCACTTGGTGTGGTGGGCGTTAAAATCGCCAAACACAAATATATGCGCAGATGGGTGAGAAGAAATGGCCCTGTCGATATTAGCTATCAAGTACCGTACAGTCAGAGGAGGAAGGGGGAGCGGTAGTGGAAGAAGAGATAGCTAACCGAGCTTAGAAGTGAGAGACGGAAGCACATGAAGGAATGATCCAGGGATTCAAGAGATGTGACCCTGGCTAGAGGGAGTTGTTCGCTGACATATACACCACGCCCATGCATATGGCCATTGGAGTTCTTCTTGAAGAGGGGAAGGTAACCAGGAACGAACAGCTCCGAAGAGGGGATAGAACGGTCAAGGTTAGTCTCACATATAGCTAAGATATCGGGTGAGTTAGTTAGAAGGAATGATTCTACACTATTAAAGTTACTGCGAATACCTCGTATATTTGTGAAGGAAACGTAGATAGGTTTGGGCGATATTTGACTTGCTGGTTTCGTCTTGCTGTTTTGTTTGTTTAAATTCATGGTGGCTTTAGTTGTGGATAGAGAGAGGTCTAGAGTAGGGTCAGATGGTCGTTAATTGCAGCAGGTGAAGGATGGTGAATGGCGCCGCCTGCAGCATAGTGTGGCCTCGGGGTTGCCCATCGGAAATACATGCAGGGACGCCCGTCCATGCGCGAAATGGCACTACAGGAACCCCGATATTATTCAACTGTTGATCAGAGCAGCCTCTCAAGATGCTACGCAAGAGTTTGGGCTCCTAACTACCAGTCGGAAGCAGCAAGCAGGAAACTGCCAACCCGGTAACCTCAGAATGAAGAGACGTTGCCGCCATACTCACCAACTGCAAGAAGCTTCCAGCCGAACCGATATCAAGACCGAAAAGAGAAAGATGAACCGGGAACCCCTTCCTAAACAAGAAACAAGGCGATCACTTCTACTCCTGTCCAAAAGAAGGGGGTGGAGTGTGAGACCGGGCGATAGTAGGTACTATCTACTCCAATTAAAAAATAAAAATAAAAGAGTGACTGAAGTTTACTAAGTTTTAACTTAGTATAAGTTAAAACTAAATTTGATAATTAAAAACAATTTACACAATCATAGTCGCAGTGCATTACAAGAGCGACTCGTAGAGAACTTAGGTTAGTAACAAAACAAGAACAAAAGTTATAGAAAAAAGAACCAAAAGAATAAAAAAAAAAAACAGCAAAATAAGATCAGACTAGCTAAAACTTACCAGTTGCAGACTGACCGACAGAAAAAAGCTAAGAAAATTTCGAAAATTATCTTCATTTTGTTTTTCTCATTCAATTCTGGATAGTTTAAGCAGTATGAATTTACACGTGCCACAAGTTTGGCAACTAGGTCCCACCAATTTACTGTGAAACCAATAAAATGTAAATACAAATTCTCGCACTTCCTGTCTGTGGAATTCCCTTCTGTTTACTTGCTTCCCCGACAGCTACAATGTCCAAGAATTCAAATGTAAAGTCAATAGTCATCTGTCTCACTAACTTACATCCTCTCTCTCATGCTCCTTTCTCCGTCTACTCCACTCTCATCAGTATTCTCATCCTTCTCTTATCTACTTCCTGCCCCCCACCAACCTGTCACCCTTCTCATAACTTTCTCCTACGTAACCCCCTGCAAAACAGTGGCAGTAAAATGCCTTGCTTGGGGCGATATGATTATAAAAAAAAATAAATGATGTTATTCCACATCATTATAGCTATAGACATAATCTCTCTCACTGATGTGCATCATCTCTGTCATGCTCCTTTTTCCGTCTACTCCACTCTCATCAGTATTCTCATTCTTCTCTTACCCACTTCCTGACACCACCTATAACCTGTCACTCTTTCTTATAACTTTCCTCCTATATAACCACCCTGAGCACCAGTGGCAGCAATCTGTTTTGCTTGGGATGAAATGATTATAAATAAAGCCGAATTCTTAAATCTATGAATATATTCTAGATGATGTAGGACACATTCAATTCGAGTAGGCCACGTACTATACCAGAATCAAAGAGGTATGTCACATACTATACCAGATCAAATAGGTAGGACACATACTATACCAGAGTCAAAGAGGTAGGCCACATACTATACCCGAGTCAAAGAGGTAGGCAACATACTTTACCAGGATTAAAGGGGTAGGTAACATATTATACCAGGATGAAAAAGGTAGGCCACATTCTTTACCAAGACCAAAGAGGTAAGATACATAATATACCAGGATCAAAGCGGTAGGCCACATACTATACCAGAATCAAGAGGTAGGCCACATACTATGCTAAAAGCAAATAGGTAGCCCACCGGAATCAAAGAGGTGGGCCACATACTATACCAGAATCAAGGAGAGAGGCCATATACTATACCAGAATCGAAGTGGTAGGCGACATTCTACACTAGAATCAAAGAGTTAGGCCACATACTATACCAGAATCAAAGAGGTAAGCCACATGCTTCACAGGATCAAAGAGGTAGTCCACATAATATACCAGGATCAAAGTGATAGCCCAAATTTTATACCGGAATCGAAGAGGTAGGCCACATATTATACCAAGATCAAAGAGGTAAGTCACATAATATACCAGGATCAAAGCGGTAGGCCATATACTATACTAGAATCAAAGAGGTAGAATCATATAAATAGGCAACATACAAAACTAGAATCAAAGAGGTGGGCCACATACTATTCCAGAATCGAAAAGGTAGGCCACATACTATACCAGAATCAAAGTGGTAGGCCACATACTATACCAGAGTCAAAGAGTTAGACCACAGAGTATACAGGATCAAAGTGGTAGGCCACACACTATACAAGGATCAATAAGGTGGGCTATATAGTATACCAGAATCAAGGAGGCAGGCCACATAATATACCAGAATCGAAGAGGTGTGCCACATACTATATCAAGACCAAAGATGTAAGTCACATAATATACCAGGATCAAAGCCGTAGGCTACATACTATACCAGAATAAAAGAGGTAGGTCACATACTATGCTAGAAGCAAATATGTAGGCCACATACTATACCAGAATCAATAAGGTGGGGTGCATAGTATACCAGAATCAAGGAGATAGGCCACATACTATACCAGAATCGAAGTGTTAGGCCACATTCTATACCAGAATTAAAGTGTTAGGCTACATACTATACCATAATCAAAGAGGTAGGCCACTACTGTACCAGAATTAAAGAGGTAGGCTACATACTATACAGAATCAAAGAGTTAGGCCACATAATATACCAGAATCGAAGTGGTAGGCCACATTCTATACCAGAATCAAAAAGTTAGGCCAAATACTATAGCAGAATCGAAGGGGTAGACCACATACTATACAAGAATCAAAGAGCTTGGCCACATGCTATACTAGAATCGAAGTGGTAGGCCACATAGTATACCAGATTCAAAGAGGTAGACCACATACTATACCAGAATCAAAGAGCTTGGCCACATGCTATACTAGAATCGAAGTGGTAGGCCACATAGTATACCAGATTCAAAGAGGTAGACCACTACTGTACCATAATCAAAGAGCTTGGCCACCTACTAGACTAGAATCAAAAAGGTTGGCCACATACTATACCAGCACCCTCCCAAGCCTCACGCTACTCTAGAGCCTTTACTTCCTGTGAATAATCAGTGTTAAAATTTTTGCCGTGACGATTTGTTTCAATGATTAAAATGTCTATTAAAATTTCTCAACACATTTATACTAATCATTTCTTCAAGAGAGGATATTATTTATATAATAAACAACCCGAAAAAATAAAATGGTAATTAATTTATTCCAAATAAGTAATATAATATTCTCCTTTACATTTTTCAGAATGTTTCTTCATTTAACCTGTCATATTAGCAAAGGTGTTTTATAGCGGTTCTTTGTTAAAATACACCCAATAAATTATTTTGAGTACATTCTAAAAGCCTAGATTCGCAGAGTTTACCAAACCTAACAAATAAGACAATCTTATAAAGTATTTCAAGACTAATTTTAGATCAAATAAGAACTGCCCTTTGTGTACAATTTTGATTAATAACTACGTTGCGCTACTGAATTACCTCTCTTTAATAACCCAAAGAAATTCATATGTATAGAATTTTGCTTCGTTTGTGTAGTATTCTAGAGAAAATCTAATATCTTGCAGAAAATTAAAAGTCTGGACAGACCGATGCTGTGAAGAATTCTCAAAGTTAACTGTACATGTGTGTATCGGCAAACAAATGCAAATAAAAAAAAAATAAAAATAGCAAATCGAAAGAGTAAATATTGTAAGTGTATCGTCTGCAGCATGGAAACAATCAAAACATTAGGCAACAACAAAATAAAAAGTATCGTGGAATATTAACTGTCAGAAACAGAAGAAAAGGTTCCAGGAAATTTCATAATAAAATTCATTTCAAAATCTATGCCAACTACAAGACGACAACAGTTTGGTAATATATGAAAAATACGATTTAATATTAAAATAGTCACAGAGAATAACTAATACAATTTTGTAGAAATTATTAATGTTTTATTAAATAGAAAAACGTGTTAAGTTTAGGAGATATTTTTATTGGGTTGCCACTGAAAAACTGAATTGTTTAAAAAGTCATAACTTGTTTGCTTTTAATCTCTTTTAATCTCTTTTAATTTCTTTTGATTTTGTAAGTTACAGAGCATAGCTTCGTGATTAAAATGGCTACTTATGATGTCTCGCAACGTGTAAAACAATGTTTTAATCTCTGAGTATCTCGTAGCCATACTCTCGTAGCCTTATCTCCGGTTTGAAAAAAAAATTGGATCAGTCGGCTATCTTCCGGGAAAATGTCCTAAGCGTAATGTGCTCACTGACGCAGCGGTAGAAACTGTACAGCAGACGGTCCTTGAGCATCCATTAGCTTCTATCCGTCCTCGCTCTCCTCAACTAGGCATCGCCTGAACGTCGCTTCAAAAGAATCTGAAACTGGATTAAAATGTCTCCATACAAGATTCAAATGGTCAAAACATTACTACCCTAAAGCAGCGCTTTATACCAATCAGTATTTCCATAGCCTACAAGAAGTGCGTTGTGGTGCAGTGGATATCGGCTCTGAACGAGAAATCGGAGTGCCAAGTTCGAATTATAGTTGAATTTCCTTGCATTCATTTACGCGCAAATATCTTTGGGTAAGGTATTAATCCGTCTCTTCTTTCCAGTTGTGGGTTAAATAACAGGTCAGATTCTGTTTTATAGCATTGGAAAGTAAACATCAGAAAGTAATGGCAACCTATTGCGGGATAATCTTCTGCCCAGTCAGTCATGTTTCGAAAGAGACATGATCACCGAAGCGTGTATCACGTATGGCGCTTAACTGACTGACTGAATATAATAGTTGGAAACATGATTAAGGCTTCTACTGGTCATAAAGTGGGGAATCGATTTTCTATTGTTATGAAGTTATAAACTGATCCCCCACTAATTACTACGTAATAATATGATACATCGCTTCTCCTTATAGCTATGATTTATAAAACAGGACAGATTGGTTTCTATAGCCTTGGCTGTCAACCAGTCTACTGCAGAAGTAATAGCAACCTACTGCAGGATAATCTTCTGCCCAGTCAGTCATGTCTCTTTTGAGGCATGATCACCCAAGCGTTTATCATGTATGGCACTTAACTAACTGACCGGTAAAAACTATTTCCGAAATCTTTCTTCTCTTATCAGTGTTTCACATTTTTGCTTGGCGTGATATCACTATAAATTGTTAAAGTTACGATTTTGTCCGTGCATTGAATACTGTTGCCATATCAAGTCAGGTGCTCCTGGTATACATCCCGAGACACTTGACAAACTCCAAAGAACTATCTGCAGTCAATCCTGACCTGGCATCTCTGTTTCAGTCACTTTCAAATCGATGTGATGATCTGCTTTTTCTACAAATATTTTCATGGCAACTGAATGCACTGAATGTTGGTTGATTGGTTGGTTGTTTTGTTTTTATGGCATGATTGCACTTAAATGTTTGGAGATTGTTTAAGTGAATGCTGGACGATCTTATCAAAGATGAAGGAGATGCTTTTCGAGTATCAAGATTCATTGGGATTTGTTTTTAAGGGCAGGATCCCCAAGTCCTACCATTGTTATTTAACCCATAACTTTCCCAAGGGTACCAGTGCTTAAGTGAATGCAGGGTATTCAAATGGAATTCGAACTCGGCTCACCGATTTCTCTTTCCGAGCCGATATCCACTGCACCACAACGCACATCCGTCACTAACCGCTTACAGCACCCATCTAAGTACTGACCAGGCTCAACGTTGCTTAACTTCGGTGATCGAGCGAGAACCGGTGATAGGCCGTAAGCCCTATATGAAGCTAAGCGTGCTATTAGATTGACATCTAGGTTCACCGATTTAGAGTTGAAATAGCTAAATGTAAGTTTTCGCATTCCCAACTGTAGAACTCACTCCCGTCTATTTGCTTCCCTGATAAAATACAATCCTCAGAATTTAAATGCAGTATCAGTCGCCATCATTTGTTATCTTGAATTCTTTAAAAAAAAAAATGTCATATTTTGTGTATTTTTCCTGTGAATATGCTATTGTAGGAGTGAATGGTTATAGATTTAATTGGAGTAGATAGACTAAACTATCGCCAGGTTCACACTCCACCCACATCTATTGAACAGGTGAAGAGGCTCATCCCTTGTTTCCCTGTTTAGGATGCGGTTTCCGGTTTTCTCTTTTCCAATCTTTTCACTCTTTTCTTTTTTCCTTTTTTTTTTCAATTGGAGTAGATAGACTATACTATTGCTCGGTTCACACTCCTCCCACATCTACTGAACAGGTGAAGAGGCTCATCCCTTGTTTCTTGTTTAGGATGCGGTTTCCGGTTTTCTTTTTTCCATTCTTTTTACCCTTACGTAGCCCCCTGCGCATCAGTGACGTTACCGTCTTGCATGGTGTGATATGATTAAAAAAAAAATTAGTTCTTGCAGTGAATGAGTCATTTTTAATTGAGGAATGTGTCGTGAATCGGATAGCTAGGTCTAGGATAATGAACAGCCTTACGCGACTTCTCTTTTAGCCTTGTGCCACACATAGAACAGTAAGTAATCAGTCAGTGTAGAAATCGAATATGAACAACTGGTAGAAAATATGTAAACGATTCTTTTACACTTTTGTACAGAGCCTAGTACGCTTATCATTTACGCGTGCTTGAAGCGGTTAATACAAAGTTACAGCAAACGGGTGGTCTCTCCAAAAAAATGAGTATTTTATTAGCTCCCTTTGTTTATCCGGGGTATTGTGTGTAATATTGTGATTTTTATACACACACTGAACATTTATTATTCTTTTATTCGTGAATTATTTTTCTATTTCTGCGTTCTGAATGTCCCTGTCCATATTCGGCCAATATACAAAACTTCGCATAAAGCTCTTCATCCTAGTGCTGCCCGAATGACCAGTATAAAAATCCTGTAGTATTTGCTTTTTCAGTGTGCATGAAATCACCACACGTTCTTTGTATAACAATACTATATTGCAAAGCGAAAAAACAATTGTTGTGTACTGGTCCCCCTCGGCTATTTTTCTTTTCTTTTCAAGATATAGTTGTCCCTGGTGGCTTTTATTTTTTCTAGAGTTAACAGAAGTTCCCGAATTGCATTACACACAGTAAATTTCAGTTTTTCTTCTGACTTCAGTGAGGCAATTACTGTGTCTTCTAATGGTTTTAGGAATTAACTTGGACAGCCCGTCAACGTAGCCAAATTTATTCGATGGTATGTACTACATGCTGAAGTTATAATTTAGCAGTATTATACCCCATCTTTGTAATCGGTTGGCTGTATGCTTTGGCAAACCCCTTTTTTCGACCCAAAAATCGAAATTAGAGGCTTATAATCAGTTTGTAACTTAAAATGACGACCGTGGACAAAACGTTGAAATTGTTTTAATCGTGTTTCATAATTTTCCTTTCTTGCTCACTTCTTTCCTCAGTGAAATGTCCTTCCTATTGTCCTAATTATTACCATCCGTTTCCTTCTGACAAAGTGTTGCCTGAAAGGATTCCTAAAAGAAAAAAATAATGTCGTATTTTAATTTTCTTGTGAGCTTTGAAGCAATAAGAGATATGATATATGTTATTCTGCTTTCACAATTGAATACATGGTAGATGATAGTCAGCACCATCCGTTTCCTTCTGACAAAGTGTTGCCTGAAAGGATTCCTAAAAGAAAAAATAATGTCGTATTTTAATTTTCTTGTGAGCTTTGAAGCAATAAGAGATATGATATATGTTATTCTGCTTTCACAATTGAATACATGGTAGATGATAGTCAGCACCATCCGTTTCCTTCTGACAAAGTGTTGCCTGAAAGGATTCCTAAAAGAAAAAATAATGTCGTATTTTAATTTTCTTGTGAGCTTTGAAGCAATAAGAGATATGATATATGTTATTCTGCTTTCACAATTGAATACATGGTAGATGATAGTCAGCACCATCCGTTTCCTTCTGACAAAGTGTTGCCTGAAAGGATTCCTAAAAGAAAAAATAATGTCGTATTTTAATTTTCTTGTGAGCTTTGAAGCAATAAGAGATATGATATATGTTATTCTGCTTTCACAATTGAATACATGGTAGATGATAGTCAGCACCATCCGTTTCCTTCTGACAAAGTGTTGCCTGAAAGGATTCCTAAAAGAAAAAAATAATGTCGTATTTTAATTTTCTTGTGAGCTTTGAAGCAATAAGAGATATGATATATGTTATTCTGCTTTCACAATTGAATACATGGTAGATGATAGTCAGCACCATCCGTTTCCTTCTGACAAAGTGTTGCCTGAAAGGATACCTAAAAGAAAAAAATAATGTCGTATTTTAATTTTCTTGTGAGCTTTGAAGCAATAAGAGATATGATATATGTTATTCTGCTTTCACAATTGAATACATGGTAGATGATAGTCAGCACCATTCGTTTCCTTCTGACAAAGTGTTGCCTGAAAGGATTCCTAAAAGAAAAAATAATGTCGTATTTTAATTTTCTTGTGAGCTTTGAAGCAATAAGAGATATGATATATGTTATTCTGCTTTCACAATTGAATACATGGTAGATGATACTCAGCACCATCCGTTTCCTTCTGACAAAGTGTTGCCTGAAAGGATTCCTAAAAGAAAAAAATAATGTCGTATTTTAATTTTCTTGTGAGCTTTGAAGCAATAAGAGATATGATATATGTTATTCTGCTTTCACAATTGAATACATGGTAGATGATACTCAGCTTTTGTGCATATACATGTTTGTGCGGAACATAATATTTATATATTTTAGAATGCAGTTTGATTACTTTAAGAAATTGTCGGAGATTATATGGATTAATTTCATGAAAGAGTTTTTTTATGATAATGGTTTGATTTTGTTTAACGGCATATCAGTCTCTATGGTTTATATAATTCTGAAATCTAAATATTTTGAACACACTTTTATAAATAAACATAGAACATATTGTTAGCAGTTTGGTTTTGCTTGAAAGTATTATTAAAATTCTTCTATGAATATGCGTTGTTGATATTTTTATACGGAGTAGAGCATTTCAATCGAAAACTGCTCGTAGTGGTCCATCTTGGTATCAGAAAAATCTTACAGGTATGTTATGCAACTAATTTGTAAAAGAAACAATTATTTCTTTAGAAAATATAAAGTTTTACCTTTGTCCCTCTTTTTGTAACCCACCTTGTATAATAATTTATTGCTGGTCTTTTTACGATAGAAAATACTTGTATGCTTTCTTAGTGTTTGACGTTTCCCTATTTGTCAGTAACGTGGACCCTAAGAAGTTCTACCCACTCGTTTCAGTAAGGACCTAGAAACAACAGCAATTACGAGGTTGTTCCACGCTTCTTATATCGTCCAATCCCCCGACCAGAAGCCTTGCTGCAAGAAAAGAAGTTAAAGTATATTCCTTGTTTCTGGTTTATAATAGAGTTTCTGGTCCCTTCTAAAAATTGATGGAGGTTAGCATGATTTCAGATTAGCGGAATCGACATTTCAACTCAAAAAGGGAAATTTATATGAACATGAAAGGAGCGAAATTTATACAAATATGAAAGAAGAGAAATGTATATTTTTCCAAAATAATTAGATTTTATGCTCCCGGCTTTTAGAAGTACTTGAAAAATAATAAAATTATTATGTATTGTCTAAGCTCACATCGCGTGACGCAATAGAACTCTAATAACATTGCCAGTATCGATTTCTCTCTCCGTTGTTTTAAACCAACCAAAGGAAAGTATCCCCGCGGGAGAAGGGAAAGTATCCCTGCGGGAGATAGTGTCACATCAGTGCAATTTTATCGATTAAACCCTAAACTTTCCGATTAACAAAAAAAAAAAAAATTGTAAAAATTTCAACATTTAAACAATGTTGTGGTGGGGGCTCAGTTTTTTATACAACCTTATAGTAAATCGATCATGTACTTTTTCACTTGCGCATATTCAACAACTGAATCATTTGCGAAATTTTTGAATAAAGCCATTCTTGGAGTTTCCGGGGAAAGTTGCCCTCGTAAGAACTGAAGAAAAATTGAAGAAGACAAAAGCAAGAGTAACAACTCATTAAAAAAAACAAAAAAACAAAAACAAAAACAAAGCGACCCGAACGCGAGTGGTTCCAAAATGGAGGATCGATTTACTATAACGTTGTATGAGAAACTGAAACCCCTAAAATTGTTTAAATATTTAAATGTTTTAAATGTTTTTTTTCTTTTTGATAATCGGAAACTTTATGTAATAACCGATAAGACTGCGCTGAAAAAAAACCCCCAAAAAAACGAAAATGAAAAACAACAAATTTAAAGATGGTGGTAGTCTCTTTCAGGTTTTCTGTTGCTATCTCACCCAAATCCTGCTCTGCCATCCATTTGCTCAAGTCTATCTACGATGTCTCACGATGCCTTTCTCTGTCTCTCTTTCCTTCTATCCGTCTTGTGAGTATTAGATTCCCCAAGCATTTCTTCCTTATTACGTGTTCGAGATCCTGCTGTTAAGTATACATTTTCGTTTCGTTTCCATTCTCTCCAATAACCGGTGTGATGCAATGGTTAGCAAGCTTTTCTCGCTAGATCAAGTACAACTGAATAGTAAGTTCGATCCTCACTAGGTGCCTTGTGCAGCATTCAAGCAATGCTTAGAAAATCATTTTAAACACCTTGATCTGGTGTAATGGATAGCAAGCTTTTCTCTCTAGAATTTATTTCAACTGAGCAGTGAGGTGCCCCATACTTTCAGTCTTGTGCCTCATCTAAGCGGAGATTAGAAAATGAACTCTCGAAAACCTTGTCGTTTCTCACATGTTCGGTCTATTTTATCCCAGCATCCTTCTGTTGAACCACATTTCTCTAACTTCTCACCTTCATCTTTAATGAGATTTTTCAACATTCAGCCCAGTACTCTTTCCCAACGAAATGTTATGTCTCCCAATACTTTGCTTAGCTTATGAAACGAATATATCAGAGAACTCTCTTCCGAAAGAGAACAACTGGCAAGATACAGAAATATAGACGGACCGGAAATATTAAAATATTAAATGCTGAAGACGAAACAGTAGTGGCCAAATTGAATAGAAACAATACGGCAGCTATACGCTTTATGTGTGGAGCGGTTCCTCAGAGCTTAACAACACAAGAAATGAGAATATGAATATTCTATACTAGCAATATATCCCGGCGTTGCTCGGGAGTAATGAAATCTTTAAAACTAATCCATGGCCCTGGAGCTCAGATTCTTTGGATGTTGGCACGAAAGACTAAAAAGCAATAGTTGTTTCCAGTTAAAGCGAAACCGTAGACTGAAAGAAAAATGAATGGATGTAGGTCCAATTTTGATTTCTTGGCATCAATATCAAATAGGTTTTTTCGTCGTAAACTGAATTTTGAAGGCTAAATAAGTTCTCTGAGTAAATGGTATCATGGCTGAGACTAAGAACTACAGTTATACCTACTTAGAGCCAAACCCGAAGCAAAAACTAAAATAGAAGGGCTGAAAAAAAAATTCAGTCATACAGGCAGATAAACAGACACACATATAAACATCTTGCCTTTTATATATATATATATATATATATATAATCGATTTTCTGCACTATTGTAAGGACTGCAACCTTGAAACATCTGAATATCGTTTGTTATGTCTTTCTCTATGAGTGTATCAAATTTGATTAAAATCGGACCAGTCCTTCTATAACCCGATTTTTTCGATTATCGATTTTCGATATTTATCAGGGGTACCTCGACACAAAACCTAGTTAAGAACTCTCGTAGACACTTACCGTACAACTGTGTAAATTTTCAATAAAATCTGTTCAGCCATTTCGGAGTTTATAGGTAACAGACACACACACACACACAGACACACACACAGAGACGAAGTTCCATTTATTATATAAGTTTAGATTATTATATACGCGTAATAATTAATGTATACACATTTTCAATTGCCGTTCTTTGCATTGAAATATATTTATTCTTGGTAGTTCCTTTTGAGCAAAAATATATTTTGGTATGTTACGTATTTCTTTACAGTCTATTCGGCATAGTCAGTCATTTAAGTGCCATACACGATAGAGGCTTTTGGCGAACATGTCCCGAAAGAGACATGATTGACTGGGCAGAAGATTATCCCACTGTAGGTTGCCATTGCTTTCTGGTTGCCAGTCAAAACTATAAAACCCAATCTGTTCTATTATTTAACCCATAGATAGACGGAGAACAAAAGTATTATATTATTACGTCGTAATTAGTGGGGATCAGTTTATTACTTCATAACAATAGAAAACGATCCCCCACTTTATGACCAGTAGAAGCCTTAATCATGATTCCAACTATTATATTTAGTCTGTCATTTAAGTGCCATACGTGATAGACGCTTTGGGCGACCATGTCTTGAAAGACACATGATGGACTGGGCAGAAGATTATCCCGCAGTAGGTTGCCATTGCTTTCTGCGGTAGACTGGTTGCCAGTCAAATCTATAGAACCCAGTCTGTCTTGTTATTTAACCCATAACTGGAGGGAAAAACGGATTAATACCTTTTCCAAGGGTATTTGTGCGCAAGAGAATGCAAAGAATTCAACTGGAATTCGAACACGGCACACCGATCTCTCCTTCCGAGTCGATATCCACTGCACCACAACGAACATCCAGCATCCGACATAGTAGTTTGCTACTTTTTACTTATATTTTTCTCATGCTAATTGTCGTATTTAGCTGTTTCTTAATTTGAGGACCGATATTTGCAGGAACTGCGTTAAGTTTTCATAAGTTACAAGTTAATCCATGAGATAGTGTGCTGCATGTGCTACCAATGTTTGAATTTAATATTGTTTTTGATTATTGATAATTATTTTAGAGAGGCAATCTTCCAAAGAGCAGAAGATTTAATAAACAATATTGTGCGTTTTGGTGAAGGAGATATCGACCTGGAACGACAAATCGGGGGGCCGAGTTCGAATTCCAGTTAAATTTATTGCATTCACTTACGCCCAAATACCCTTGTGAAATGTATTAATCCGTCTCTTCACTCCAGTTATGGGTCAAATAATAGAACAGATTGGGTTCTGTAGCCTTGGTTGGCAACCAGTCTACCGCAGAAAGCAATGGTAACCTACTGCGGGATAATCTTCTGCCCAGTCAGTCATGTCTCTTTAGAGACATGATCTCCCAAAGCGTGTATCACCTATGGCACCCAACTGACTGATTGTCTTTAAGTATGAGGGATTATTGCGGTCTCGCGTTAAGTAAGATGGTTTAAACTTTTCATTAAAAGGATAAATCTAATGTATTCAACGGATCCATTAATATGTACCGGACATTTTTTTCAAGTTATTGTCTTAATTTTATTTATTGTGAGAGCGGATCTATTTAGAGTAAAATAAGTTAACATTTAATTTTTTTGTTTTTGTTCATATCAATGTATTTAGTATTTGTTTATATTTCTGAGATGAGGTAGTACTTACAGTATTTACATTCTTCGGACTATTGACCTCATCTTTGTTATCATTTCTACGAAGTTTTGGCCGTTGTACGCCCCGGCCTTCTTCAGGTGCTAGGAATTTCGAACCGAATCCATTATTAAAATCATTGGGGTATATCATTCTCATTTCTTGCGTAGTAGTGGCGCTTTTGGAAGTCATGAATTATCTCCCTCCAACCCTATAAGTTACTTGTTTACCACTGCTGTAGCCTGGTATTGTACTCATAACTCTTTGGGTCAAGTCGCAGGAACTAACTAACGTCTAAATCCACTGGGCATGTGTCGTACAAATGGCAACGAAGGGGATGATAATAGTCCGAATAATATAAATGCTATCAATGTATTTGTCATTTTTTCTAAAATTATTTAAACCTTATATAATCACTCTTCGACGATAGGATCGAAGAAACTACTGTTAAAAATTGTTTGCTTTATATTTATCAGTTTCCTTAAGACCTCCTATAGAAGGTAGCTGAAGAGAGTGGCAAAAAAAGTACTACAAATAAACTGTAAGAAAACCAAATGCATGGTTATCAGTAAAAAGAACAGCCCAATATGCCTAATACAGGTAGGGGATACTAAAATTAAGCAGGTAAAAAAATTAAAATACTTGGGAAGTGTTCTAACAGGAGACAGAAGGTGCGACACAGAGATCTGAAGGCGAATTGTTATGGCGAAGGACGCGTTCCAGAAGCTGAGTAAAGTATTAAGACACAGGATACTTTCACTAGAAACAAAGAAGAGAGTACTAGATTGCTATGCGATGCTAGTTCTTCAATATCGCAGTGAATGCTGGATAATATCATCAAAGGTGAAAGAAAAACTTGAACCAATTGAAATGTGGTTCTACAGAAGGATGCTGCGGATATCATGGACCGAGTATGTGAGCAATGATGAGGTGTTGGAAAGAATGCAAACGTAAAGAAAATTAATATGGAGCGTCAGAAATAGACAACTGAATTTCCTGGGACATGCGATGAGGAAGGAGGGCTTGGAAAACCTGATACTAACAGGTCAGATAGAGGGAAAAAGAGACAGAGGAAAGCAGCGGATAACATATTTGAAGGGCCTGTGCAGGTGGATGATAGAACGGGGGTAGCGAGATGTGGCTAAGGGTCACTAGGGATAGGGAGACGTGGAAGGCAATGATCGCCTACGTCCTGAAAGGACAAGGCACATACAAGTAGAAGATATATCTGTACTTTTTTCTCATAACTTTTTCTGTAAAGTGGAATATCTTAAACGAAGCAAACAAGGGCATCGAAGAACGAGATACTCTAAAAGAAGACAAAAAGAGACAAGAAAAATAGTAAATGACAGATAAAATCATCGAGTTGATGAAAAAGTGACCGCAAACGATGCCAAGAAATGGAACTGGATATAGAATATTAAAAAAAAGCATTGGATATAAAAGTAAGCAAAAGGCTAACAATATCAACGAAGACAGTGAAAGCCTTCTGAATAAAAGGGCAAACATAAATTGATAAAAGAAATAACAGGACAGAATACATATTCCTCGTCAGAATGCATAAAACATATAAGGAACTGAAATAATAAAATATACAGATATATCGGTATTAGGCAAAATGAACAGAAACTCTTGAATTGTTTTCAACTTATACAGCGAGACTATTCTGGGAACACTACAAGTTATGCCAGAATATAAGGTACGCAGATGATACAGTGCTGATAGCAGACACAGAAAGGAAATTGTGAGACCTCCTACAGAAGGTAGCTGAAAAGAGTGACAAGAAAGGACTATAAATAAACTTCAAGAAAACCTAATGCATGGTCACCAACAAAAAATGCAGCCCAAAATGCCAATTACAGGCGAGGGACTCTAAATTGAAGTAGCTACAGAAATTTAAATACCTAGAAAGTGTTCTAACAGAAGACGGAATGTGCGACACTGAGATCCGAAGACGATTTGGCATGGCGAAAGAGGCATTCCAGAAGTTGAGTAAAGTATTAAGAAACAAGACAATTTCACTAAAAACAAAGAGTACTGGATTGCTATGTAATGTCGGTTCTTCAATATGGTAGTGAATGTTAGACAAGATGAAGGAAAAACTTGAAGCAGCTAAAATGTGATTCTACAGAAGGATGCTGCGGATATCATGGACCGAGCATGTGAGCAATGACGAGGTTTGGGAAAGGATGAAGATGAAAAGGAAATTAATACTGAGCATCAGGAAGAGACAACTAAAGTTCCTGGGCCATGCAATGAGGAAGGAGGGCTTGGAGAGCCTGTTACCAGATAGAGGGAAAAAGAGACAGAAGAAAGCAACGGATAACATATTTGAAGGACCTGATCAGCTGGATGACAAAACGAAGGTTACATGGTGCAACCGGAGAAAGCGTGATAAGAGCACCAGGTACAGCGAGATGTGGAAAGCCATGATCGCCTACGTCCTGAAAGGACATGGCACATAAAAGAAGAAAAATTTGAAGACCGATCTTTGCATGAACTGCACTAAATGTCGATAAGTGAAAACTTATGAGAATGGGTGGTGTCCATGCAACCAATGTAAGTATTACACTACCGGCCATAATTATTATGTCACCCCATTGTTTAAAAAAATGAAGTATTTTATACTATTTTTGTATTTATTGCCAAGTGAATAATTGTAAATGAAAATAGAATGGTTCTTTTTGAATATTGCACAATAACATGTGCATCAAATGAATTTAAAAATATTTAATAAATATCTATATTGCAGTTTCATCAATGAAAGAAATAAGAAAATCTTGGCTGATTCGGACGAGTTCATCTTTGCTTCTTTGCTTTGTATAATTTTGCAAAGTAATAATAACAAAACAACCATTCTATTTTCATTTAGAATTAAACACATAAAAATAGTATGAAATACGTCATTTCTTTTAAAAACTGGGATGCACTAATAATTATGGCCGGTAGTGTAAACATTATTTTTTATTATTGATATTGGAGATGCCATATCCCAAACAGTTTAATATAGTTTCTGCATTAGGTTAGGTACCCAACTGCGCAGCAGCTTTAAAACAACTCCCCGTTGTAGACTTGCGATGATAATATTTATTTTCTAGAAGCAATATATTGCATATGTTAAATACATATACAAAACCACGAATTTTTACTACAATAAAAAGGGCAGCCCAAAATTCCAAATACAGGTAGGGGATACCAGAATCAAGCAGGTACAAAAATTTAAATACCTGGGAAACGTTATAACAGAAGACGGAAAGTGCGATACAGAGATCCGAAGGCGAATTGGCATGGCGAAGGAAGCATTCCAGTAGTTGAGTAAAGTATTAAGAAACAGGACAATTTCGCTAGAAACTAGGAAGAGAGTACTGGATTGCTATGTGATGTCTGTCCTTCAATATGGCAGTGAATGATGGACAATACCATCAAAGATGAAGGAATAATTTGAAGCAACTGAAATGTGGTTCTGCAGAAGGATGCTGCGAATATCATGGATCGAACATGTGGGCAATGATGAGGTTTTGGAAATGATGGAAACAAAAAAGAAATTAATACTGAGCATCAGGAAGAGACAGCTAAAGTTCCTGGGACATGCAATAATGGATATTTACTCTTCTCCCCCACTTGAGAGAGATGTGACACAAGGTCTTTTTTAATGTGGGGAACTTGAGCGCGTACGCCCAGGTACTGGTCAAAACATTATCTATCCACCGCAGTGGATAGGTTCAAAACCGGTCTAAACTGGTTATATTTGGTCACTTCGGAGTCGGAAGGCCGAAGCCTTTCGGGCCGAGAATCTGATACTAACAGGTCAGATAGAGGGAAAAAGAGACAGGGGAAAGCAACGGATAACATATTGGAAGGACCTGATCAGGTGGAACGAGGATTGCATGGTGTAACAGGAGAAGGCATGCCCAGAGCCACCAAGGATAGTGAAAAACGGAAGGCCATGATCGCCTACATCCTGAAGGGACAAGGCACATAGAAGAAGAAGATATGTATGACCCATTGCTTTTACAAGTGTCAGGTTAAACCAAAATATTGACGTATGTTTTAATGCTACAAGACGGTGTACCACACCTGTAGAGTCAAATCATTTTTTTGTGTGCTGTAAATGTATAAAGAAAGTTGCACTCAACTTTTCCTCCCAAAGTCTCACTTTGTGGAATAAACTCCCGTGTGAGTTCTTTCCTGAATGTTTCAATCTTAACCTCTTCCAGGTAAAGGGGAAATGTTTACCTATCCTCATGATTATCATAATCTTCACTTACTACCACATTTTTTTTACAATCATGACACACGTCTCATTCATCTCTTTTGAGAATAACTTTCTGTTATGGAGCCTACCCTTTTTGGACTATAATGAACGCTTCCTATTATTACAAATACCGGGAGAATATGCCTCTCGCGGTGGAGTTGAGTTGGGTTGAGTCACCCCGGTCTAACACTTTGCAGTCAGATTGACGTGTAACACTCTTGTATTTGTTTTCCTTTTAATATATATATTTCACTAATTTCCGAGTTCGAGTTTTCTTCCGGACATATTCCGGTTCCACAACACTTTCTATCTTGAGTGGCTCTCAAACAAAGTAAAAATTAGAGAACGAAATGAAGCTGGTAATTTGGCACGAAGAATAAATCCACATGAATAACAATATTTCTGGTCTAGTGAAAGAGCAGAAATATGTATTGATACTGTAACAAAATCCTCATCTTCCCGAAGAGGATACAGAAAAAATGCTAGTATATTTTGACTTTGCTAAATAAAATTTCATGGATTTGAAACTAAATATCAGTTTTCTAAAGAAAAATAAACATAACCCTGACATTGTTTTTTCTGTCCTATATAATTTCATTTCACATTCAAAATTTTGTGCCGCGTGTGAAACTCACGCGATCAATTTATTCTCATAAAACCGTTTCTTGTTGAATAAAGAGCTCTTCGAAATATGTGGAAACATCATACAAAATTTTGACACTACTTTAGTGGTCACGTTTCATTAATTTAGTCAATACAATTGCCTTGCCATATAACAAAATAATGGCTTTGCAGTCGAGGGAAGAGAAAACTGTTTTTAAGATTTATTGCTTGTAAAGCAATCTTGCTTTATAATTCTAATATAATCACCCGATAAAATATGACCGACTAATTTTTTCTTCTAGTTATTATTAAATGACGGAATGCGGTAATGTTTAATTGAAAGTATTTTCCCTTTCGAAGGTTTCGCCTATAGTTGCATGAATCGTATCTCTTTTTCTGAGACTTAGAAAATTATTCTTAACGGTAAGTGGTTTTTAGTTATTCCGCTCACGTCGATTTAACTTTTAACCCATTTTAAAACAAGTTAAGATTTCGTCGTCCATACACTTTGTTGGTTTAGGTTTTGGAATCACTGTGTACAGATGCACTCATTTCTTCTCGAATAAAAAATCAAACTGTGAAAGGTTCTGTCTAAATCATTCTGTCGTTGCCTGTTTGCAATTCGTTATAATCTAAGGCAGCGTTTACCAAACTATGTGTCACTAGCAGGTTGTTAGTGGGTCGTAAAATGTTATACAAAAATTAGTCATTATCTTCGATTAAACGCTATCTGTTGACTCGGGCTTTCATGATCAGGCTGCTGTATCAAGGAATATGCTGTTTTAATTAGATCTCAATTCGTCATTTTAATTTTCACTTATTCATATAAATACTTTTTATATTCTTTCACGTGTTTTTGCACAATAAATTTGAATGAGTCACTATAAGCTGTGCTTATGCATAGTGGGTCGCGATTCTAAAATGTTTGGAAATCCCTGATCTAATGCATAAATCACAAAGTCGTTCGAAATCCTGAGACTGAATTAAATATGTATAAAGTTGTTGTCCGTGTAGTGTATAGTGTGAGAGGGGGTGCGTTGTTTTTATTTGTCTGTTTAATGGTTCATCAACACTTTATGGTTCATTTAAGACCGAAATTTGATGCTTTTAGGCGGTTTGAAGTAATCAAAATATATATTTGTCCATATTTCTGAGACGAGGTAATATTTACAGGATGTATATTATTCGAACTATTGTTCTCATCTTTGTTGCCATTTATAAAGACACATGGCCCAGTGGACACAGACGTTGGTTAGTTCCTGCGACTTGACCCAAAGGGTTCAATACCAAGCTACAGCAGTGGGGAACAAGTAATTTCCAGGGTTAGAGGGAGATAACTCATGACTTCCAATCGAGACATTACTACGCAAGGAATGAGAATGATACACCGTAGTGATTGTAATAAAGGGTTCGGTTCGAAATTCCTAGCACCTGAAGAAGGTCGGAGCGTACAACGGCCGAAACATCGTACAAATGACAAGGGAAAGGGCAATAGTTCGAATAATGTTAATACTGTAAATACATGGTAGATGATGCTCAATCTTTTGCATATCCATATTTCTGGGGACATGATTATTAAAGCTGGCGATATGATATACTTTTGTTGAAGTTATATTTTAGAATACGGCTAGATTTCTTCAAGAAATTGTAGGATATTATATGGATGAATGTAATGAAAGAATACGTTCATGTTGATTTGTTATTTGATTTTGTTTAGGGTCAGATCAACCTCTAGGCATTATTCAATGCCAAAATCTAAATATTTTGAAAACAATTTTATGACTTCAACTGAATATATATATATATCTTTATTTAGTTTAATTCAAATGACCTAATTTTTTAAAAATAATTTTATTTTAAATCCTATATCTTTTTATTCCCTTTAAAAATAATTATGCCTTTTTAAGTAAAGGCCTTTTTCTAATACTTCAACGTTTTTGGGAAGTTATGTTTTTGAATATGTCCAGCGTCTGTAATATTATAAAAAAAAAAAAATTTTTTTTCTTTCTTTTCTTTTCTTTTTCCCTCCTTTCCTTTCTTTATCTCTCTTATCACCCAACTTTTTTCCGTGTTGCTTAACCTTACGTCGATTTAACACGGCTGTCTGTTAATTTTTAGTTACAATTCTCTTTCCTTCTTTTGCGAACCCAGACGATGTCAATTTTTTCTTTTCTTGTTTATTTGATATTATTTTATTTTATCTTTTTCTTTTTCTTTTCCTTTATTTTTCCTTTTTCTTTTCTTTTTTAATTTCTTTGCAAATCTATTTAAAAAGGAAAAGTAGACTAATTTTTCTCCAGTTTCTGAAAGGATTTTTCTGTTGGTGAGGTGATGTGTTATCCCCCCTGGGGATCTTCATATCGAAATGGCCATTCAACATCATTGAATTAATCCTTTTTTAATATATATATATATATATATATATATATATAGTCATCCGCAGACAGATCTGTTTCGCTATACCACAGCTCATCAGTACCGTTAGACTCCGATCGCTTTTAAACCAGGATTGAAACCCGACCAAAGTGGTGACAGTCGGCGGTTCTACCTCTGGGCCATGGGCGCACGGTAGAATAAGCCAGAATTTTTAGCATGTATATTGTCATTATACACGCCCAATAGCCAGAGTGCTCTAATTCATTAGTGAATGAGCGATGCGATAATGATAATTCTATAAAAAAATTATTACTGGTAATTTTACTATAAAAATGTAATTTTATGCTTTGATAGTATTTTGTTTTTGTCTGGGAGGGGGTTCATTTACCTATAGCAAGGATCTTAACAGGTGCTACCACCGTATTTCATGCTGGTCCTGATAACAACAGCAGTTGGTCCTGGGCATGACCGTTAACTGCATCCGGCAGCAAGGCCTCTGATTGGGAGGTTGTGAGAAGCATGGAACCACCTCTTAATTGTTGTTGTTTCCAGGCCTACTCTGACCAGAAGTGGTAGAACCTATTAGGGTCCCAGCTATGGGTAAATAGTTAACCCCCCAAACTGGGCTCAAAACACTATGAAAGTATAAAAATACACATTTATAGAAATATATACATAAAAAGAGACTTTTATAGAAAAATATACATTTTTGAAGGAAAAATATTAACAACAATACATTTTTTAAAGAAAAAAAATTAAAAAGACATTTTTGTAAAAAAATATTACCAATACATTTTTAAGGAAAAATATTACTAATAATACCTTTTTAAAGAAAAAACTGGAAAAAGTATTGCCATAATGAATATTTGAATGAAAAAATATTACCAGCAATACATTTTTGAATACAAAACTAGAAGACATCTACAGTTTTCTTAAATAAAACTAAAAAACAAAAAATATTAAAAACCTGACTAAATCAAACTTCTCATTATAACTGAACATTAAAAAAATCTTAAAACCCTACCTTTTTGGCATTAAATAATCCTCAAAGGTTGATATGCCATTAAACAAAACTCAGATGCAAACAACAGCAATTAAGACGAGATTCCACGCTCCTCCAAACCATCACTCTCCCGATCAGATGTCTTGCTGCTGGATTTACTTCATCGTCATACCGAGGACTGTGTGTTTGCTTGTGTGTGCAAATGTTACGCTCAAAAATCTGAAATAAAACATTTTCGGCTTGGCATTTAACATTTCTCACTCGAACGGAATGTGGCATATGTATTTCTTTATAGACACTTTTCCGCTGGGAGAGGTACTGGTGGGGTATGTCCATCCCAGTTATAGTAGAACTTAATAGTAATCACACATAAAAAATCCATTTGTTGGATTTCATACCCGCGCGTAGAACCGGAGGCCAAAAATATTCCAGTCTCCTGGAGACGCCCTAGGCGCCATGGATCGACTCAAGCCGTCTTCTATTGGAAAAATATTAACTGATTTATCAGAACGCCCACTTCGTTCCAACTGCAGCACAAATACTTTTTTTTTTTTAACGTGGGAGTCCCACACGCGTAAATGAGACGAAAAGGCCAAAGATAGTTTAGTAATGATACTACCCACAGCAAGAAGGAGAATTATTTCCCGGGATGGTGCATAAACCTTTAGAATTTAATTTCTTAATAAGAAACGCATGAAAATCTAGTATTTATTCGTGCACCCATTCGAACGAAACATGACACAAGAAAGGGCTTAAACTGGGAGCCATGCTTACATTAGCTATCGAGAATAACTATTCATTAACCCTATCATTTTTCTGAGGGAGAGATATTTCTTGAATGGTCGATTGATTCGAGTTACTGATATATTAATAATTTTTAACCTAAAATAAGGTGGCGTTTGCTGTTTTTATGTACCATCATATGTCTTATATCATGGTGAACTAAGAGAATCTTGCTTAATAGAGAAAGCAAGTTTAGTTTAATTTAGGGATTTTCTTCATGTGTAGTGTCCCTTCAAGATGCAGGCGATCATGGACTTCCAGTTGGCTCTGTCTCTTGTTGCTCTGAATATTTTTTTCTCTTGGTATCTCTTCCAAATCCTGCTCTGCCATCTATTTGCTCAAGCTTATCAAGTATATCTCACGCTGCTCTCCCCTGTCTCTCTTTCTCGCTATCCGTCCTGTGAGTTCTAAATTCACCATACCTTCTTTTCTCACTACGTGTCCCAGGAACCTCATCTGCCTCTTCGTGATATTAAGTATGATGTTCCTTCTCGTTTGCATCCTCTGCAACACCCCGACGTTGCTCACGTGCTCAGTTCATTGTATCCTCAGCATGCTTCTGTAAAATCACATTTCTGCTGCCTCAAGCCTCTCCTTCATCCTTGATGCGAACGTTCAACATTCACTTCCATACAAAAGGACAGATAACACATAGCGATCCAGCATTGTTTTAAAAATGGAATTATAAACATTAAAGTGTATTTATTTTCAATTTGGTCTTTTGTGATCTTTATAAAAAAAAAAGAGACTGTTTTGCTGATGAATATTATAATCAATTTGCTTAGTTATTCAAATATCTGCGCGGAAATCAAAAACTACCTTAGTATTTCGATCACATCCCGTAAGAAAATGGAAACAAAAATGATGACATTTTAAATAGCATCTGTTTATAGATGAAATTCTGTGACTTTCACCGGCGTAGTGTAGCTTCCCTGTGTCTCTTCTACAAATACTTTCACGGCTTCTGCTCCGATGAACTTAGCTCTCTGGTGCCATCTATGTACGAATTTACTCCAGCCACAATATAAGCAACTAGGTCCCATCCTTTTACTGTGCAACCAATAAGATGTAAACGCCAATTCTACTCCATCAGCTTCTTTTCTCGCACTTCTTGCCTGTGGAATTTCCTTCCGTTTATTTGCTTCCCCGACATCTACAATCTTCAAGAATTTAAATGTAAAGTCATTAATCATCTCCTATCTCACAAGCCTGCATCCTCTCTCTCTCTCATGCTTTAATCTCATTTCTTCAGTATTCACATCCCTCACTCTCCCGCTTCCTGACACCCCCTGTATTCAGTCACTTCTTCTCATAACTTTCCTCCTATGTAACCTCCTGCACAACAATGGCAGTATAATGCCTTACTTGGGGCGATATGATTATAAAATAAAATTCTATACTATTATAATGTGGATATAAAATGGGGGATCAATTCCACATTACAATTAATATATAAATTGATCCCCCATTTTTGGCCACAATCATCTTTCTCTTACTCACTTTCTGACACACCCTATATCCTGTCACTCTCTCTCATAACTTTCCTCCTATGTAACCTCCTGTACAACAATGGCAGCATAATGCCTTGCTCGATTATGAATAAAAAAGTCCGTCTGTCTGTAACACAATTGACCGATCAAAACCAATTTCTGGGGGGGGGGGCAGATGTGCAAGTAGGTAAGACGGAACAAATTACAATTAGTTTTATTAGGCCGCGTAGTTCAGTACGTTAATTTTTTAAAATGTTTTTTTTTTTAATTTAGGAGTATTTTGTATTTTAAAAATACAAAATACTCCCACTTTTTAAAAAATAATTTAATGATTGAAATAAGAAATACTGATTAAATAAATACGCAATATTTTTTTGCATATCTTTTCGTTAAGTTATTTATATTTCACCGATTGGTTTGCAAAATTGAACAAAAAGTAGACTTTGTAAATCTTGACAAAAATATATGTGATAGCTTCAAAAATACTAAATACAGTGAGGATTTCAAAAAGCGCCAGCGTGTTGCAAGCATTCTAGTATTTTAAAAAGTTAATAAATATAAATTATAACATACTGCAAATTAAAATGTATGTGATAGCTTCAAAAATACTAAATACAGCGAGGATTTCAAAAAGCGCCAGCGTGTTGCAAGCATTCTAGTATTTTAAAAAGGTAATAAATATAAATTATAACATACTGCAAATTAAAATGTATGTGATAGCTTCAAAAATACTAAATACAGCGAGGATTTCAAAAAGCGCCAGCGTGTTGCAAGCATTCTAGTATTTTAAAAAGGTAATAAATATAAATTATAACATACTGCAAATTAAAATGTATGTGATAGCTTCAAAAATACTAAATACAGCGAGGATTTCAAAAAGCGCCAACGTGTTGCAAGCATTCTAGTATTTTAAAAAGGTAATAAATATAAATTATAACATACTGCAAATTAAATAAACTACTGTTTTAATGTTAGATTTTAATTACGATAGAGAGTGACAAGAAAGGACTTCAAATAAACAGCAAGAAAACCGAATGCATGATCATCAGTAAAAAGGGCAGCCCAATAGGCCGAATACAGGTCGGGGATACTAAAATCAAGCAGGTACAAAAATAAAAATATCTGGGAAGTGTCATAACAGAAGACGGAAAGTGCGACGCAGAGATCCGAAAGCGAATTGGTATGGTGAAGAAAGCATTCCAGAAGTTGAGTAAGGTATTAAGAAACAGGACAATTTCACTAGAAACAAAGAGGAGAGTATTGGATTGCTATGTGATGTCAGTTTTATAATATGGCAGTGAATGTTGGACAATATCTTCGAAGATGAAGGAAAAACTTGAAGTAACTGAAATGTGGTTTTACAGAAGGATGTTGCGAATATCAATGATCGTGCATATGAACAATGATGACGTTATGGAAAGGATGGAAACGTAAAGAAAATTAATACTGAGCAACAGGAAACGACAGCTGAAGTTCCTGGGTCATGCAATGAGGAAAGGAGGGCTTGGAAAACCTGATACTAAAAGGTCAGATAGAGGGAAAAAGAGACGTGGGAAAGCAGCGGATAACATATGTGAAGGGCCTGAGCAGGTGGATGGCAGAGCCGGGTTTGAGTGGGATAACAGGAGAAGGCGTGCTAAAAGCCACCAGGAATAGGGAAACGTGGAAAGCCATGATTGCTTACATCCCGAAGAGACATGGTACATAGAAAAAGAAGATTAATGTCTCTAAACAACTCTGAAATAGTATTTCATTTTACTTCTTACAATTTCCTTTCTGATAAATAAGGTTTCAATTTCTCAAGTTCTATAAGTTCTATGTGTTAACAGCCATTACTGAATTTGTCTATTAGACTTTAGATAAGAAACATGATGCTCGAGTTGTGACGCTAGATATGTCAAAGGCACCCAACGGTCTCGAGCTTGGATGAGGTTTTGGAAAGGATGGAAACGAAAAGGAAATTAATACTAAGCAACAAGAAACGACAGCTGAAGTTCCTGGGTCATGCAAAGAGGAAAGGGGGCCTGGAGAACTTGATAGTAAAAGGCCAGATAAAAAGAAAAAGAGACAGCGGAAAGGAGCGAATAACATATTTGAAGGGTTTAATCAGATGGATGATGGAACGAAGGTTGCATGGTGTAACAAGAGAAAGCGTGCTAAGAGCCACCAGGGATAGGGAGACGTGGAAGGCCATGATCGCCTACGTCCTGAAAGGACAGGGCACACAGAAGAATATATATGCCAACTGTTTATAAGAAATTATTATGTGGCTATAAAATGGGGGATTAATTCTATATTATAATCAGTATATAAACTGATCCCTCATTTTGTGGCCATGCTAGTTTCTATACATTTATATTCTAGATTTATGGACTTGAGCTAGTGGATGGCAGAGCGGGGTTTGGGTGGTTTAAGAGGAGAAAGCGTGCTAAGAGCCACCAGGGATAGGGAGACGTGGAAAGCCATGATCGCATGCATCCTGAAAGGACAGGGCACATAGAAGAAGAAGAAGAAGAAATTCACTAATACCTTTTATGACTATATAAAAAAGTTCTCAAATTAATAAAACAACACTGTAGCGCTTTAATTAAGAAAAGAAAAATGACTGTACCCCGGCATCGTTGAGTATCCCTGCTACTCTATTTTTCAAACAATATACTTGAAAGTATTGTGGAGTGTAACTTTATTTAGTGCGTAGATAATGTCCTTTGTGGAATGAGCTTGGAATTGGTTTTCCGTCACGATCAAGGATTATAGTTCCTATCTTGCATTCGTTCATCATCGATACTTACTTTGCTGAAAATTCCACCGAGAAAGACGAAACAAAGCGTATCTTTTCTTGAGGCGGTTCAAAAACTCCAAAATCATCGAAATAGCGGATATATTTCAGAATGCAGGATCCGTATCAGTGAGATAATTCCGTTGATCTCTCGTCGAGAATTTCATACGAATAAAATTGTTCTATTTTCCTGTCCTCAAGAAATCTGTCACGCAATGTTGTTCCCAAAGGAACATGGCGTTCTCAATGAGCATTTTCATCAAATAGAAGCCTTCAGAGATACTTTGTCTCAACATAGCTCTTATTTTAAAAAGAAAAATCCGTTATTTTGGGTAGAGCATGAGAAAGGCGATGTGAGGTGTTTCGCAAGGATTCGGTTCAAGTTTATTTTTGTTATCTCTATTTGAATATCTCTTATTAAAACATTTATTTTTCATCTCTATTTGTTTAAAAAAAAGGGTTGTTTGTGTTATCATTAGAGCAGCGGCACTGAAACCACACTTCATCATGTACCGATGATGATGATGATTTTCTGCACGAATAAAAATACAAATAGAAAGACATTAAATTCTACTATAAATTTCCATGCATGAAAACTACTGACATTCCTTGAATCTATAATAAAATCTATAATAATATCAAAGACGAGAACAATATATCAATTTAGTCGAATAAGTATAATGACAATTGTTTGTCATAAAGAATAACAACATTATAAAACAATCATAAATGATGAAAAAAAATATCGAAAATATCTGACACTGGACCCAAAAGAATAAAAAACACCCTGATTGAGCACTCCGAAAAATGGTGGACTTTGAAAAAATAGTAGCTTCTCTAGCATCTACACATCGCTCATTCAGTAATGAATTACAGCACACTGGCTATTGGCGTACTATACATGATAGGATGTGCGTTGTGGTACAGTGGATATCGGCTCGGAACGAGAAGCCGAGTTCGAATTCCAGTTGAAGCCATTGTATTCACTTACGCGCCAATACCCTTGGGAAAGGTATTAATCAGTCTCTTCCTTCCAGTTATGGGTTAAATAACAGGACAGATTGGGTTCTATAGCCTTGGTCGGCAACCAGTCTACCGCAGAAAGCAATGGCAACCTACTGCGGGATAATCTTCTGCCCAGTCAGTCATGTCTTTTTCGAGACATGATCGCCCAAGCGTGTATCACGTATGGCACTTAACTGACTGATACATGATACTCTAAAAGTCTGCCCCCTTCTACCGAGCGCCCATAGCTCAGAGGTAGAATCGCCGACTGACGCCAATTCGGTCGGGTTTCAATCCTGTGTTAAAAGCAATCGGAGTCTAACCGTACTGATGAGCTGTGAAACAGCGAAACAGATCTGTCTGCGAATGACTATATATATATATATATATATAAATTCTCAATTATATAGCAATGCTTACAATAGCCGTTTCCTTACAAGAAAGCATATGGCATTCCCTGACAGAAGAACCGTTACTGTTTTCGGTTGAAGTTTATAAAATCTTTTTCATCAATAAAATAGTTTTTTAAACTTCGGTAGCTGTTATCGCTCTTTCCATCACTGACGGGGGTTTCCTTTCTAATCTTTTCTTTGAAGTAGTGTGAAACGTCAAAATGTGGATCAATTAAATTATTTTCTCTTTGAGTTACAAGTGCTATCCGTTTCGGTGGTTGTTGTGGATCTTCGTCGCCAATTTGTTGTGGTGTTGTCGTGGCGAAACTTCGCCGCAAAGTTGTAGTGACCAGTTTGGCCGGAAGTAAGACACGGAAAACAAAAGGTAGGTTCAAAACAGAGTATTAATATAACAAGAACATATGTACAAAGTAAGTGTTAATAATCGGTAACTAGTAATAGGTCCAAACGGTACAGTTACGCTGCTTATTGCCTGAATCGTAGTTGGCTTTAACTGCGCACTAGCTGTAGTTAACTGCCTCTGCAGGTAATTATATAGTAAGAGGAAGAGTCCATTCCTCGTAGAAGGGCACCATGACTGTTGTTGCTGCTGATGATAGTCTTTACGTGATGATGTGGTTTTTGTTATTTGTTACAGTTCTCTGCTTGGGATTATTTTGCATCAATATAAGTGGTCATAAATAAGAAGTATTATTAATACTTCCGCTGCTACGGAATTAGTGTTGACGTATGAATACCTTTTCATTACAGAGTGAAATGTCGGTACCTAATAATGGATGTATCAAACAATGTTATCATATCTTCAATACCCTAATCACGTGAGAGCATTCTAAGTCTATAAAGAAGGAAACAGTTGCTAGTGGAAGATGTCGTTACAAGAAAGAAATAGACAAAAGAGAAAGACAAATTGAAAGAAGAGTAATAACAAATTTACAATAGGGAGAGTAATAAACAATTTACGAAGAATATAAAATAAATTGTTAACGTTTTGAAAAACCATTATCTCTGGAAATTTTGAAGCGAAATGAAAGAAACAATGCGTTGAAATATGGAGAAAAGGGGAAAAATCATTATCACATCATACAAGTTGAACTAACACAGAAAAAATGTCAGTCAGTTAAATACCATACGCAATGTACGTTTCTGACTAGGCAGAACATTTTCTCGCTGTATATTGCCATTTATTTCTGCTGTAGACTGGTTGACAACCAAGGCTACATAACACAATCTGCCCTGCTATTCAACCTATAGCTGGAGGGAGTAGAGATAGATTCATATCTTTTACAAGCATATTTGCGCAGAAGTGAATGCGACGAATTCAACTGGAATTCGAAACCGGCTCTCCGACTTCTTATTTCGAACCGATATCCAGTGTACTGATCTTACTGCAATAAACTAAAGATGGCCACGGAAATAGACATATACGAATATGCATCAAATCTTTACACAATCCGTCTCCGAATATTAACAATAACCTATCTACTGATGAAGTTAAGAAAGCTAAACAAAGAAAGGAATAAAAAAGGGTCTTTTGACACTGAAACCTATCTGAGCGAATGAAACCTCTATATAGACTAAACTATCGCCCGGTTCACACTCCACCCACGTCTATTGAACATGTGAAGAGGCTCATCCCTTGTTCCCTGTTTAGGATGTGGTTTCCGGCTTTTCCTTTTCCAATCATTTCACTCCTTTTTCTTTTTTTTTCAATTGGAGTAGATAGACTAAACTGTCGCCCGGTTCACACTCCACCCACATCTATTGAACATGTGAAGAGGCTCATCCCTTGTTCCCTGTTTAGGATGTGGTTTCCGGCTTTTCCTTTTCCAATCATTTCACTCCTTTTTCTTTTTTTTTCAATTGGAGTAGATAGACTAAACTAGCGCCCGGTTCACACTCCACCCACGTCTATTGAACATGTGAAGAGGCTCATCCCTTGTTCCCTGTTTAGGATGTGGTTTCCAGCTTTTCTTTTTCCAATCATTTCACTCCTTTTTCTTTTTTTTTTCAATTGGAGTAGATAGACTAAACTGTCGCCCGGTTCACATTCCACCCACCTCTATTGAACAGGTGAAGAGGCTCATGCCTTGTTCCCTGTTTAGAATGTGGTTTCCAGCTTTCTCTTTTCTAATCTTTTCACTCTTGCGTACCCCACTGCACCTCAGTGGCGTTACCGCCTTGCTCGGGGTGATATGATTAAAAAAAAAAAGAAAAAAAAGATTACCCTTCTTCAAACCTCATGAACTGGTGTTACATAATTCCAAACAAAGAACAGTACCAAATAACCAAAAACACAATATAACTTGAGGATATTCAAGAGCAGCAACAATTAAAATGGATAGCATACGGAAGTCGAAAAAAAAAATAACATTCTTTAAACAAACGGTTAAAAAGGAAGAATGACTCTTGAGTACAGGCGATCGCACTAACAATAAATGAATTTGTGAAACCTGATTTTATAGACTTGTTTGAATTGCATCATACTACAACATTATACTACATCATAATACAATTTGATAATTATTATAAAAAACTATAATAGTTTCTTTAATTTAGCCTTTATACTTTTTTATTTAATCATTTCCCCCAAGCAAGGCGGGGCTGATAAAAGGGGGTTACAGTGAGAGAAAAAACTGGGTACAAGGAGTATTGAAGAACGTATAAACGATAAACGGGATTCAGGAAGATAGAATATGGCAATTGACGTTGCATTTAAATTTTTAAAGATTGAAGCTATCAGTGAAGCAAGTAAATAGAGGATAGTTTCACAGGCGGGAAGTGCGAGAAAAGAAACTGTTCGAATAGAAGTAGCAGTTGAATTTAGCTATTTCAACGGTAAAAGAGTGGAAAGAAACAATATAGTTATTATTAATACGTTGATATTAATGCGTAAAATATTTCACAGCAGTAGTACAACTTCTTCATATTTATGTTATATTACGCTGATAGCTCTCTGAACAAACAACGGCCGTTTTGACAGACAACGAAGAACACATATATATATAAAAATATAGTCTTATATTTTTATTTTTCGTCGGTGACGGTTGTGCGGAATAGGAGGGTAGCCGGAGAGAGATCACCCACACACGAAGGAGCCATTAGCCAGTCTCGGCTTTTACACCTGGCGGAGAACACTTGTCTTCAGCCAAAAGCTTAGACTACAGAATTTCTACGTATTTTAACTTTTTCGAGTTAATTACAGTTATCTACGGCCAGATACATCTGTCAATCATCTTCACCGGTTATCGCCTTTCGAGCCTGTTGCCACCTCTGTTTCTGCATTTGACGTTGCACTCGCCACCACTATCCATGACCAGATATATGTGTCAATCATCTCTTTGCCGACTATCGCCTTTAAAGTCGGTTGCCGTCTGTGTTTCTGCCTTTGTTCTTCTGCTGACACCATCCACGGCCGGATATATTTCTCAATCATATCTTTGCCGTTCAATTTATCTATTACAGTTAGCCTATGAAGTTTCCTTCTTACCTTCACAAACAAGTGCCCTTTTCTGAGTCGGATGTTTTATTGAGTTTAGAAGATTTGACACTGATTTATTTCGCAGTTTGTTGTAAAAAATAAACTTGCAGAAAATGATTTGAAATTGCATTTTAGATTTCCACCATCTTTAATCTTAACTAAAAAAAAAAAATTAAAATGTGATATCCACACACGAATTGTATAGAAAGATGAAATGAAATATCACCTTTCAGAATACGTACTCGTATATTTTATGAATTCCGCTGAGGTGTGAAATGAAATAACCTGGTGAAACGCCACCGATTAAAAAAAAGAACATTTGTTCCAACACAAACCAACTTTAATTAAGTCTGGATAGTAATAATGCATTATGGGAAAATAATATACTATTTATTAGTAGATCAAGAGTTCTAATTTCATGAAAGATATTTAATACAAATCTACCATCCGCCCGTGTATTGAATATTGCTGCCATATCTGGTCGGGTGCCCCTGCTGCTCTCCTTGGGCTTCTTGACAAAATACAAAGGAGGATCTGTAACGTGGTTGATACTGACTTGGCAGACCGGCTGCAGCCGCTCTCACACCGGCGTGATGTAGCTTCCCTGTGCCTCTTCTACAAGTACTTTCATGGCTTCTGCTCCGATGAGCTTAGATCACTGGTGCCGCCTAAGCAGGAATTTACACGAGATACTAGATTAGCAACTAGGTCCCACCCTTTTACAGTTAAACAAATAAGATTTAACCGTAAATTCTACTCCAACAGCTTCTTTTCTCGCGCTTCCCGCCTGTGGAACTCCCTTCCACAAGTCTGCTTTCCCGACAGTTACAATCTCCAGGTGTTTAAATGTAGGGTCAATAGACACCTCCTATCACACTAAATCCCAACTATTCTCACAACACTCTCATCTACCCAACCCTCATTCTCGGTATCCTCACCCGCCTATCACCCACCCTCTGTTATTTCCTATATTTAATCAGCCTTTCTCCACTCTACGTAGCCCCCTGCACATTAGTGGCAGTGACATGCCTTGCTCGGGGTGAAACGCTTATAAAAAAAAAAAATACATTTTGATAAATCTCAGTTGAATTTAAAGTTAACTGTTTGGTCAATTAATGTTTCTAAAATGAAAATAGTTGTCTTCACCATTACTAACTGTGGAATAATATGACCGTATCTCAGTTCTAAGTCGTCCTGGGTATGAGGAATAACTACATATGGCAGCAAAACATCTGATCGGGAGATTGTAAATTTTGAAGAGCGTTAAACAACTTCCTAAAAGCATTTTTCCCAGACCACCTTGACTCTAGATCGTAGCAACTGTTAAGGTCCCAGCTTAAGGGGAAAAGAGTAAACCTCCTAAAAATATTTTTTTTAATTTTTTGAAAGTATAAAAGTACACATTTATATTAAAATGACCATCAATATATTGTAATGGAAAATAACTAACAATAAATCAAATCTGTATACGAAAGTATACAACTGAGTGCAAAATATATTTAATTGAAGCTATAAAAGGCAAGTTTTTGTTTGAATAACATTAATGAAAGTACAAAAGTACCTATAATGGCAAACCTGTTAAAATAACTTCGACCAAATAAAACATGCAGGTCTTATCGAGGACAATCTACTTTCAGACCTTCTTGAGTGACACTACTGAATTACAAATATAGAACTATACTAAATAACAGAAACCACAACAGTTGAGGACTTTCAAAAAGAGTGACAGCTAAAGTTGAAAGTATATACGAATGTTGGGTGGAAAGTTCTCACGACCCTTGTATATCTCGAATTGAAAATAATGACAATATTGATACTGACTTAATGTTAGTAAGGGAACCACCGTCAACTCCGGAAAATGGATTGATTTTAACTAGACTTGAGAAACTGTTGTAGAGTAATTAGTAACCCTTCAGCACTCTAACCGATGGACCGGCTAAAAGCTTGAAAGAGTCTACGAGTATGTATTTCAAGAGTCATTTTTAATAAGTTGGACAAGCAGATTAATATTCGGATTGATTAACTTCGTCAGTTATTCATCACTTAGGCCTTCTTCGTTTTTGGTTGTACGTTTTGTCTTGTTAACTGTTTGAAAACTTATTGTTCTGTATTTTTTGTATATATCCGTTAGCACCAGATACTGTGCTGAATAAATATATTAATCACACATTCTTCTCTGTGTGTCATTCACTTCGACGATACAACGGAAACCTATTTGCCTGAAAAATTGTTTTGACTGGTTGTTTTTGTTTAGCGAAATATAAACCTTTATATGTTATTTAATGCCGAAATCTATTTGGTTTGCACGCATTTTTGTTTTTGAAAAAATACTTGTGTTAGTGATACAAGTCTAACTAATTAATCCATAGATGGGTAGATTAGGTCGATTCATACCATTTCCAAGGGTATTTATCCGTAAATGAACATCAGTCAGTTAACGTGACACACGCTTTGGACGATCATGTCTCGAAAGAGACATGACTGACTGGGCAGAAGATTATCCCGCAGTAGGTTGCCATTGCTTTCTGCGGTAGACTGGTTGCTAGCCAAGGCTATAGAACCCAATCTGTCCTATTATTTAACCAATGGGAGGAGACGGAATAATGGTGGGAGGAGACTGATTAATACTTTTCCTAAGGACATTTGTGCGTAAGTGAATGCAAGGAATTCAACTGGAATTCGAACTCGGCACCCCGATTTGTCGACCCGAGTCGATATCTACTGAGGTGTGAAACGAAGTAACCTGGTGAAATGCCACCAATTGAATAAAGAACGTTTGTTTCAACACAAACCAACTTTAATTGAATTTGGACAGTATTAATGTGACACGATAACTAGACATATATGTATTTTATTATAATAGATTAAAATAGACATATATGTATTTTATTATAATAGATTAAAATAGACATATATGTATTTTATTATAATAGATTAAAATAGAAAATAGATTAGAATAGAAAATAGTTTAAAAACATATTTAACAAAAGTGAAAAAGAAGAGGAAAAAAATAAATAAATAAACGCTTTTTCTTTTATGAGGAAAATTGTCCTCCGGTAAATATTTGACTCAGTGATGAAGTTCAGCAGGTGCGTTTTTCGAATGACCCGGTCAAAGGCTGTCCTTTACTGTATCTTGACCACACATTAAGCCTTTTCCGGCGGAAGCCTTTTTCGGCGGAAGCCTTATTAAGATAAAAAAAAAAGATAACTGAAATTTCAGACTTACAGTCGCCGGTGTTTGTCACCGGTGGTCTAAAGCATTTCCGGATTTCCGGATTTTCATTTGAATAAATAGAAGTAAGTTAAGACGAGTTAAGTGAAGGGGAGTCCCACCGGGTGCGAGCTTGAAGTAAGGATCTCCGTTCGTCTTGTTTCGTTCAGTTTGGATTTGTTGATCTCCATTAATTAGAGTTAGAGCTGTGTGTCACATTCGCCTGTCCCAACCGACAAGGCTAACTCTAAACGAATAAAGCATCCTTTTCAACTCATCCAAGTTGTGGAAGTTCGTTCCTTATAGTCAATCTTGTACCCCCAGCTGTTCGTCCGACATTTTCTACAAATTTCCGGCAACATCACAGCGTGGAGAACGGCCGCCGGAGGAAATTTTTAGGGCGGACCATTGGGGTGGTACATTAATGCATTATGGGAAAATAATATTCAACATGTACAGCGAGAAAATTTTGAGGACCCTCGAAGTTATGCCTGGATTCGTAATCGGAGGCCACAATTTAAACAACCTAAGGTACGCAGATGATGCAGTGCTGATAGCAGACACAGAAAGTAAACTACAAGAGGTAGCAGAAGAAAGTAACAAGACACGACTAGAAATAAACTCCACGAAAACCGAATGCATGGTCATCAGTAAAAAGGGCAGCCTCAAAATGCCAAATACAGGTCGGGGGTACCAGAATCAAGCAGGTACAAAAATTTAAATACCTGGGAAGCGTTTTAACAGAAGACGGAAAGTGCGACACAGAAATCAGAAGGCAAATTGGCATGGCGAAGGAAGCATTCCAGAAGTTGAGTAAGGGATTAAGAAACAGGACAATTTCGCTAGAAACAAGGAAGAGAGTACTGGATTGCTACGTGATGTCCGTCCTTCAATATGGCAGTGAGTTCTAGGCAATACCATCAAAGATGAAGCAAAAACTTGAAGCAACTGAAATGTGGTCCTATAGAAGGATGCTGCGAATATCATGGATCGAGCAATGATGAGTTCTTTGAAATGATGGAAACAAAAAGGAAATTAATACTGAGCATCAGGAAGAGACAGCTGAAGTTCCTGGGACACGCAATGAGGAAGGAGGGCCTGGAGAGTCTGATACTAACAGGCCAGATGGAGGGAAAAAGAGACAGGGGAAAGCAACGGATAATATATTTGAAGGATCTAATCAGGTGGATGACGGAACGAGGATTGCCCGGTGTAATAGGAGAAGGCGTGCTTAGAGCCACCAGAGATAGGGAAACGTGGAATGCCATGACCACCTAACTCCTGAAGGGACAGGGTACATAGAAGAAGAAGAATATTATTGGAATCAGCACTTCATTACCAATTTTTGAACCATTATTCCATTACATCAGCGAACAATACATACACACAAAGACAAAGTTCCATTTATAAATAAGTTTAGATATATATTCATATATGCCATCATGCAAACGTATAGATATATGCCTTCATACAAACGTGTATATATATATATACCAGCATGCAAACGTATATATATATAGTTATATGCTAGCATACAAACGTATATATATATATATATATATATATATATATAGCGAAACAGGCTTGTATATGGATGACGAATATATGACGAAAACCTAGCTAAGAACACTCGCAGATGCTTATAGTACAACTGTGTAAATTTTCAAGAAAATCGGTTCAGTCATTTCGGAGTCTATAGGTAACGGACACACACACAGACACACACACACAGAGACAAAGTTCCATTTATAACTGAGTTTAGATGTATTGCGTGTTTAGTAGTGTCTTTTATGCTAGGCTGTATCCGCATTAAAATAGCAAAAAGATGCACAGCCTGCAATGCAAATCCAGTGGAACGATAGAAAAATAAGCGTTTTTATTTTCATTTTCTTTTTCTTTTTGTTGCACGTCTTGGTTAATTAAAACAGAACACATTCATCACTTTAGGGTCTGACGTGGTTAAAAACGACATGAAAGAGTCGCCAGAAGCCATGGCGTTATAACAATGTTTGTTTTAGATACAGGTGTCCGACGCGAAGCAACTGACAGAAAGAAAAAAATAACGAAAGATTTGGACGCACCTGAAGGACATCGAATCATCCAATAAAAGAAAAATGTTCACAAAAACTATTTTAATATAATTTCTTGCGAATTAATTAAATTAACTCAATCGATCCTCATCTAAAAAAGCTTCATCTCTGTGGTGGGAAGCACAAAATTCAACTCATAAAATTCTTACAAGGACTTCACCAGGAGAGATTAAATATTACAAATATTAAATATTTAAGCTTCAGTTTCTTTTTCTGTATGCCATATTCTATCAGGACGTGGTTGATCCTGGTGTAATATATTTCTGTGACTCGACAGAAGCATGATTGACATAAATATAAATGACTGAAAAAATTTGATCAACATTAAAAGGAGAAAACACAAACAGTAACCGACAAGATTGTGATTAACATCAACGGCCACCGGTTTAAAAACAATAGACAGCAAAGATGATTGACAGAAGTACCTGGCCATAGATGATACAAGCGAAAAACCGATGAGGAAAAAATCTGTGGAAATTCAGGTTATATAAATTCGTAGTTATCTGGTCAAAATCACCAAACGCAGGTGAAGAGAAAAGAAGAGACAACAACACTCGCTGGTCAAAGACTCCAGACAACTTCCTCCCAGACAACTTCCTCGTATGTACGTGATTCTCTCTGGCTACAACCCCTCCACATAACCATAACTGACGAAGAATAAAAAACATTATTTTTATATTCACGTTTTCTGTGTTCTTCGTTATATTTCAGGACAATCATTATCGCTGCTCGTCAAGATCCACAACCATGCGTAGTATATAACACTGGTTTTTTACAACTTCTTTTCTTTGTTAGTATTTTTTCCTTTCACCATTCCTCCAAATCTCTGTTCTGCTACATGTATACAAAATAGTATTCGCTAGGTTTCCATCTTGTCATAGCTTATCTTTGCTGGTCATGCTTCCGCCAACATTGGGGCGAATTGTATAACAAGGTCGGTTTTTAACGTGGGTACCTGAGCGCGTGCTCTCGGGTAGATGGTTCAAATTTACCTAGCTCCCACATATGCGATGACTGGGTACTACGTCGTCGTCGTCGTCCTGCGGCCTCGGCCGAGATAGAACTCACTACATCCCTCCAGTATTCCCTGTGTATTTGGAACCCTGGCGCAGTTTATAGCGAAATTCATAATCTTGTCAAATAGCTGAATACTAGATGCTTCGCCAGGGCTACCAAGGGCGTTTCTTTTTATTGTGACACCAACACTGGATGGGTTGCCTCCAGGCCCATCCTGTTATTTAACCCATAACTGGAGGGAAGTGACGGATTAATACCTTTTCCAAGGTACCAGTGCTTAAGTGAATGCAGGGTACTCAACTGGAATTCGAACTCCGCTCACCGATTTCTCTTTCCAAGTCGACATCCACTGCACCAAAACGCACATCCGTCACTTAAAGCTTACAGAGCATAGACTTCCCCAAGCGGTCACCCATCTAAGTACTGACCAGGCTCACGTTGCTTAACTTCGGTGATCGAACGAAAACCGGTGTATTCAATGTGATATGCCGTAAGCTTGTCTTAGTCCTGCTTTCCTGCCAAAAGGCATGATATTTACTCTGCTCTCACTGAGGAGAGTTGTGACACAAGGTCGGTTTTTTTTTTAAATGGAGACACTAAGGCAGTTGGTCAAAATTTATCCAAAGCCGCAAACACGATGACTGGATGCTTAGCTAGTCTTAGATGGTTATGCCTCCTATTGCTTTCTTGTCTTTAGTAACTACTGTCTCAATTTTCCAAGCTTTCTTTCCTATTCATGCGTTCCAAAAATATCTAAACTCACTTTCTGACTCTTAGTTGTTCTTGTTACCAGATGTTGGTTACTATTTAGTCATTTGTTGCGAAATAGGGATACGAAGTTAATCATTGGTGCTGGAAGTGTCCGTGATGGGTAATAGCAATGGCGATTTTGAAAATTCTGTTCTATATTATCTGGAACTCTGACTTTACAAGAATGGGCAAAAAAGTTCTTAGTCTAACTATGAAGAAGTGGCACTTGTGAAAAGCTATCAAGATGAAACATCCAGGAAAACTGATGAAAAGAGTCTTGTTTTATCAAAACAATGCTCTAGAATACACGCCTTTGGTTTCAAAGGCTGCTGTTCGTGACTATTACTTTGAACTGGTTGATCACCCCACTTATTCTCCTTATATGATTATAATTAGTTGCCACAAAATGAAAAAAAGAACTTGGTACGGAAGTAATATTTCAGTGATAATGACCTCAAGTGGAATGACTGTATCGAATCCATAGCTAAATCCGCTGCTAAGAAAGTCGGTTCTCTGTGTAGAGACAGGAAGTTTTTCCCGTCTGAAACAATCCTGCACATACATAAATCTACCATCCACCCGTGCATTGAATACTGCTGCCATATCTGGTCGGGTGCTCTTGCTATCCACCTAAGGGTCCTTGACAAAATTCTACGGAAAATCTGTTATGTAATCGATCCGACTTGGAAGCTCAGATACAGCCACTTTCTCACCGGCGCAATGTGGCTTCCCTGTGTCTCTTCTACAAATACTTTCACGGCTTCTACTCCAATGAACTTAGTTCACTGGTGTCCCCTATAAATGAATTTACGCGAGTCACAAGATTAGCAACTAGGTCCCACCCTTTTACTGTGAAACCAATAAAATATAAACGCAAATTCTACTCCATCAGCTTCTGTTTTCGCACTTCCCGCCTGTGGAATTCCCTTCCGTTTACTTGCTTCCCCGACAACTACAATTTTCAGGAATTTAAATGTAAAGTCAACAGTCATCTCCTATCTCATTAACCTGCATCCTCTCTCTCTCATGCTCCTTTGTCCGTCCACTTCTCTCTCATCAGAATTTTCATCCTTCTCTTACCCACTTTCTGACACCCCTATAACCTGTCACTCTTTCTCATAACTTTCCTCCTATGTAACCACCTGCAAAACAATGGCTTGCTTGGGGCGATATGATTATAAGAAAAAATATCAAATTTTGTTGATTTTTTACCAACAGGATTGATAGTCTTCTTTGAACAGTCAGATGTCATTTTACGTTTTTTAATTTTTTTATTTAATCATTTCACCCAAGCAAGGTGGGGTCGACACTTTTGTTCAGAGGTGGGGGGTTACAATGAAAAAAATCTTGATACGGGGGTATTGGCGAAAGGATAAAAAAATGAACGGCATTCAAGAAGATAGAAGATGGCAATTGACGTTGCACTTAATTTTAAGAGATTGAAGCTTACAGAGAAGCAAGTTAACGAAAAGGAGTTCCACAGGCGGAAAACGCGAGAAAAGAAACTGTTCGAGTAGAAGTGGCGGTTGCATTTTAACGGTAAAAGGATGGAAAGAAACAATGTAGTTATTTTTAAAAAGAGTTGACATTAATGCATAGAATCCTTCATAGTTTTATTATGTTACGCCGCTGGCTTTCTAGACAAACAACGATCGTATTGACAGACAACGATAGATTTGACTATATCATAATCTGGCTGTATTCCCTCTTCACTAATTTTGAAGCCCAGTTAAAAAAAATTCACACTTACCATCATTCAACTTGAGATTGTGCTTACGCAAACTCTTCAACACCGTTTCTATGTGCATTAATTGGTCTTTTACCATATTCGAAATTCTCAAAAAATCATTCAATAACTGGAAACGGTCGAAAATATTTCTTTACTTTCCAACGACTTCATTTTCCGCGTCAACTTCCACGCATGCGCTCTTTGCCAGGCGTACTATACACCGCTTAATGTGTTCGAAAAAAGCCACATTTCTTAACTCCACGGTTAAACTCAGCGCGAAATCGAAAAAGTATGCTGTATTTACTAAATCTTAAGCATTTTTTAAACTAGCAACATCTCTATAATAAGCAAAAGAGTAGAGTACACGCCAACAAATCAAAAATGAAAAAATCAAAAAGAAAAATCATCAACCTTTTCTTGATGTTGTCTGTTATCACGGTCGACTAATATTTTTGTAGATGTTAACCAGGTTAAGACCTAAGAATAATCAAGAATCTCTACTAGCAGCAAACTGTCTGCATACGGACAGCAATTATACTGAGATTGAAAGGGGCGTAAAACAAGGATGCGTCTTTTCACTGGATCTAGTCAACTTATACAGCGAGACTATTCTGAGAACCCTAGAAGCTATGCCAGGATTCGTTATCGGAGGCCACAATTTAAGCAATATAAGTATGCATGTGCGTTATGGTACAGCGGATATCGGCTCGAAACGAGAAACCGGGGAGCCGAGTTCGAATTCCAGTTGAATCCATTGTATTCACTTACGCGCAAATACCCTTGGGAAAGGTATTAATCCGTCTCTTCCATCCAGTTATGGGTTAAATAGCAGGACAGATTGGGTTCTATAGCCTTGGTCGGCAACCAGTCTACCGCAGAAAGCAATGGCAATCTACTTCGGGATGATCTTCTGCCAAGTCAGTCATGTCTCTTTCGAGACATGATCGCCCAAGCGTGTATCACGTATGGCACTTAACTAACTAAGGTATGCAGATGATACAGTGCTGATAGCAGACATAGAAAGGAAACTACAAGACCTCCCACAGAAGATAGCCGAAGAGTGACAAGAAAGGACTACAAATAAACTGCAAGAAAACTGAATGCACGGTCATCAGCAAAAAAGGCAGCCCAAAATGCCAATTACAGGTGAGGGACTCTAAAATCAAGCAGGTACAGAAATTTCAATACCCAGGAAGTGTTCTAACAGAAGACGGAAAGTCCGACACTGAGATCCGAAGGCGAATTTGCATAGCGAAAGAAGCATTCCAGAAGTTGAGTAAGATATTAAGAAACAGGACAATTTCACTAGAAACAAAGAGGAGAGTACTGGTTGCTATGTGATGTCGGTTCTTCAATGTGGCACTGAATGTTGAAGAACATCTTCGAAGATGAAGGAAAAACTTGAAGTAGCTAAAATGTGGTTCTACAGAAGGATGCTGCGGATATTATGGACCGAACATGTAAGCAATGACGAGATTTTGGAAAGTATAGAGACGAAAAGGAAGCTAATACTGAGCATCAGGAAGAGATAACTAAGTTCCTGGGACATGCAATGAGGAAGGAGGGCTTGGAGAACATGATACTGACAGGCCAGATAGAAGGAAAAAGAGACAGGGGAAAGAAGCGGATAACATATTTGAAGGACCTGATCAGGTGGATGACAGAACGAAGTTTGCATAATGCAACAGAAGAAAGCGTTCTAAGAGCCACCACGGACAGGGAGAAGTGGAAAGCCATGATCGCCTACGTCCTGAAAGGACATGGCACATAAAAGAAGAACCAGGTTCGTTATCAATCAGGATAATATTAATGCATTATGGGGAAAATCGTCTTTGTCTGTATTTCTGAGATATAGTATTTACAGTATTTCCATTATTCGGACTATTGTCCACTCTTTGTTGCAATTCGTACGAGGTTTCGGTCGTTGTACACTCCGTCCTTTTTCAGGTGCTAGGAATTTCGAACTGGACTCTTTGTCTATATTTCTGAGATGAGGTAGTATTTATAGTATTTACATTATTCGGACTATTGTCCACATCTTTATTGCCATTTGTACGACGTTTCGGTCGTTGTAGGCTCCGGCCTTTTTCAGGAGCTAGGAATTTCGAACTGAACCCTTTGTCTATATTTCTGAGATGAGGTAGTATTTATAGTATTTACATTATTCGGACTATTGTCCTCATCTTTGTTGCCATTTGTACGATGTTCCGGTCGTTGTACGCTCCGGCTTTTTTCAGGTGCTAGGAATTTCGAACTGAACCCTTTGTCTATATTTCTGAGATGAGGTAGTATTTATAGTATTTACATTATTCGGACTATTGTCCACATCTTTATTGCCATTTGTACGACGTTTGGGTCGTTGTAGGCTCCGGTCTTTTTCAGGTGCTAGGAATTTCGAATTGAACCCTTTGTCTATATTTCTGAGATGAGGTAGTATTTAGAGTATTTACATTATTCGGACTATTGTCCACATCTTTATTGCCATTTGTACGACGTTTGGGTCGTTGTAGGCTCCGGTCTTTTTCAGGTGCTAGGAATTTCGAACTGAACCCTTTGTCTATATTTCTGAGATGAGGTAGTATTAATAGTATTTACATCATTCGGACTGTTGTCCTCATCTTTGTTGCCATTTGTACGACGTTTGGGTCGTTGTAGGCTCCGGTCTTTTTCAGGTGCTAGGAATTTCGAATTGAACCCTTTGTCTATATTTCTGAGATGAGGTAGTATTTATAGTATTTACATTATTCGGACTATTGTCCACATCTTTATTGCCATTTGTACGACGTTTGGGTCGTTGTAGGCTCCGGTCTTTTTCAGGTGCTAGGAATTTCGAACTGAACCCTTTGTCTATATTTCTGAGATGAGGTAGTATTAATAGTATTTACATCATTCGGACTGTTGTCCTCATCTTTGTTGCCATTTGTACGACGTTTCGCTCGTTGTACGCTCCGGCCTTTTTCAGGTGCTAGGAATTTCGAACTGAACCCTTTGTCTATATTTCTGAGATGAGGTAGTATTTATAGTATTTACATTATTCGGACTATTGTCCTCATCTTTGTTGCCATTTGTACGACGTTTCGGTCGTTGTAGGCTCCGGTCTTTTTCAGGAGCTAGGAATTTCGAACTGAACGCTTTGTCGATATTTCTGAGATGAGGTAGTATTTATAGTATTTACATTATTCAGACTATTGTCCACATCTTTGTTGCCATTTGTACGACGTTTCGGTCGTTATACGCTCCGGTCTTTTTCAGGAGCTAGGAATTTCGAACTGAACCCTTTGTCTATATTTCTGAGATGAGGTAGTATTTATAGTATTTACATTATTCGGATTATTGTCCTCATCTTTGTTGCCATTTGTACGACATTTCGGTCGTTGTACGCTCTGATCTTCTTCAGGTGCTAGGAATTTCGAATAGAACTCTTTATTACAATCACTGGGGTATATCATCTCCATCCCTAACCCTCTATGTTACTTGTTCACCACTTAAGAACGCATGACCTAATGCATACAGACGTTGGTTAGTTCCTGTTACTTGACCCAAAGAGTTCAGTATCAGGGTACAACAGGGGTGAACTTACAGGGTTGGAGGGAGATAACTCATGATTACCAAAAATAGGCTCTATGCAAAATGGATGAAGATGATATACCCTAGTGATTGTAATAAAGGGTTCTGATCGAAATTCCTAGCACCTGAAGAAGATCGGAGCGTACAACCGCCGAAACGTCGTCCAAATGCCAACATAGATGGAGAAAATCGTATTATTCAAGTTATTAGTAGATCAATTGTGAGAAAACAAAACAAAGCAAAACAATAACTAAATAAAAGAAAGAAAAAAGAAGTACATGTCAAATTCTCTCACGAACATAAAAGTTAAGCAACGTCGTATGCCATCAGAGTCTACATGGATGACTGATTAGGAATCCGATGTACTTTAAGCTTGCATGTGTAGGTGGTATGACAAATAATGCTTCAGAACTGCTAATCTGAGAGCCGTGTTCCAATTCCCATTGGGTTTTTTTATTCACTTACGTATTAATAAGCTTGGGAAAGGTATGGATTCGCAACTTCCCCACACCAATTGTAGATTAATTAGTGACTTAAAAAAATCTAACAATCTACAATTATTTTCTGGCTTTAATTAACCTGCACACGGTTGATAAGCCGTAAAAAACAAATCAATCAAATACAGTCAGTCAGTTAAGTGCCATACGTGATAGACGCTTCGGGAGATCATGTCTCGAAAAAGACATTACTGACTGGATAGAAGATTATCTCGCAGTAGGTTTCTATTACTTTCTGCATTAGACTGGTTGCCAGCCAAGGCTATAGAACCCAATCTGTCCTATTATTTAACCCATACCTGGAAGGAAGAGACTGATTAATACCTTTGTCCAAGGGTATTTAAGCGTAAGTGAATGCAAAGAATTCAACTGGAATTCGAACTCGGCTACTCGATTTCTCGTTCCGAGTTTATATCCACTACACCACAACGCACATCCGCAAATACAAACAATTTTAATATTTGGGAAGTCATTTAACGGAGGATTAAAAAAATGCGAAACTAGAATCTGGAGGCGAATTGAACTAGTGAAACATGCCTTCCAAAAGCTAAGCAAATAATGTGAAGCAGAAAAATTTCGTTAGAAACAAGGAAATGAGTTGTGAACTGTAATGTAATGTTGGTTTTTCTACATTTTACTGAAAACTGGATTTTTCACAGATCAAGAGGAGATCTGATGTAACAGAAATGAAGTGATCACTTGATCAACAACGGATTTTTGAAGAAAATTGATATAAAAATGTAGAATGTACATAACATGAGAAAGATATAGTTGATATTTCTTGGATGGAGGACTTGGAAAATTTGACACTCAAAGGACAATATGAAAGCAAGAAAAACTGAAAAAAAGCAGCGTATAAATCTAACATTCTTACGTAAATGGTTGTCAGAAGAGAAATTAGAAGAGATAGCAAAAAGATAAAATTAATAAAGGAATCAAAGGGCAGAAAGTTGTAGAGAGTAATGATCGCCCACGTCTTGAAGGAACGGGGCACCTAGAAGAAGAAGTAAAAATTAAATTGATTTTTTTTTTTTAGCAAAGAATTCTGTTTATTTTTTTTTTTGTATTTTTTTTATTCCCCTTAAATATATATTTGCATATCCATTTTAATGGAGGAATTAGAATGGAGGAATTACTGTGTTTCCTGATAATGAAACAAGGAACCATGAAAGAAGTGAACTACTTGCAAAATATCGATTCTAGCAGCACCAAAAGCAAGAACCAAAATTACGACAACATTAATCGCTTTCCTTTAAGAATTCTTACACATATGAAATCTAAAATTAAATAAGATGGATTGAAGCCGCTTTGCTATTCTGAACAAATTACATTTATTAAACAAACACACCTGCTTCTGCGATTTTGAGATTCAAGCAAAATTAAGGCGAAGACGATGATAACGGAAAAATGATCATAAGTTATTGTAGCTTTGCAAAAAAGAAAAAATTATTAGGAATGTGAATGAGATATGTCATCAATATTTTTATAAAATAAATGTCAACCCAAACCAAGGAGCGTCCAAGGTATGACGATAAACAACATCTGGGAGCAAGACCTCTAACCGGGAGGGTTTGAGAAGCGTTTAACCACCTCTTAATTAATGTTGTTCCCTGCTCTAACTTGAGCAGAGGCGAAAGGTTTTTAAAAAAAAAAAAACCCAAAAAAACAATATCACCCCTAATCAAATCACGTTCTGGATATGAGAATAAAACTCAGTCAGCAAGAATTCTGACGAGGAAAGGTAGCATATTAAAAAAAAACCCTAATATAATCAAAACCTGGATATGAGAATAAAACAAACTCATCCTATAAGGACTCTGACCGGGGGTACTAGCATTTAAAAAATAATTTTACCCCCAATCAAGTCACGTCCTGTGGATGGGAATGAACAATATCAGCCAGCAAGGATTCTGACAGGAGGTGTTAGCATTTTTAAAAATAATGTATTCCCCTCCGCAAAAAAAAAATCACATCCTGGATATGAGAATAAACCACAACTGATACCCAGCAAGGACTCTGACCGGGGAGTGCTAGCATTTAAAAAAAAAATTAAAGACACGTCCTGGGTATTAGAATAATAAAACTCAGCCTATAAGGACTCTGACCGGGGGTACTAGCATTTAAAAAAATAAATTTAACCCCCCCCCCCCAATCAAGTCACGTCCTGGGAATGGAAATGAACAATATCAGCCAGCAAGGACTCTGACCGGAGGTGTTAGCATTTTTTTAAAATAATGTAATCCCCACAAAAAAATCCACATCCTGTGTCTAAGAATAAACAATAACTGAGAGCCAGCAAGGACTCTGACTTCTCAACGGGGGTGATAGCATTTTAAAAAAAAAATAAAGGTACGTCCTGGGTATGAGAATAAACATGAGAATATCAACCATCAATGACACTGACTGTCAGAAAAACAAAATTCAACATCCAATAAAGGCACTCGTTGGTTTTGACGATAAATAACAACAGCTAGCAAGGAGTCTGAGCGAGGGTGCTAATATTTTTTTAAATATTTTAACTCTAATAAAGGCAGGTCTTGTGTATGAGAATAAACAACATCAGTCAGTAATGAATATGACCGGGGGGTGCTAGCATATTTAAAAAAAAAATTAGAACAAAAAACAACAGCAATACATTTGACTCTAAGCAAAATGCCTGTTTATAAAAATATATCAGAGAAACCTGATTTACTAATCGATTTCTTACAAAGAATATATATTCTCACCATACGAATCTATATTAAAAATTTCGTCGACTTAAAATATTCCAATGGTGTCGATATGTCGTAAAACCAAATTAAATAACTTCTTTGGTTTCGAGAATCAAGCCCAATTAAAACGAAGACAACGATAACAGAAAAATGAGCATATAGTCTTGTACCTAACTATGATCTGGAATTGGAATGTAACCAGCCATGGAACATTTTTTAATCCGAGAACACTATGGGTATATAGTACCCAGCGCAAATGACGCCATTTTAATTTCAACTTAATTAAATTTTCAGTACCTTATTTTCTTACCTAAATAATGTTTTTCATTTGCTATTACTGTGAACTTAAAGTACAAATTTTGAAGTGCCTGCATGTAAAATATTTCAAATAAAGATTTATATTTGATATTTTTTGATATTTTCAAAATCGTTATTATATGCCGATGGTTAGTAGTGGTGTAACTGTAATTGATGGTTAGTGTTCCAGGGTTAAAAAATAATTTCACTCCCAACGAAATTGGGTCCTCTGTACGACGGCAAACTAAATACGACAGCAAGGGCTCTGAGCGGAGGATTTTGAAAAGAGTGGAGCCGTCTACCCTAATCTGGGTGCTAGCAATTTTCAGAATCCCAGCTATGAGCAAAAGGCCCTAAAAAGGGGTCAAAGACATATGAATGCTATTTATAGTAAAATATCAGCAAAAACATTTCTGAAAAAATACCAGCAATACATTTGAGTCTCGGTAAAAATCCTACTTACAAAAATACATCAAGGAAAGCTGATCCACAAACTGTTTTTTATTACAAATAATAGATATTCATTTCATACGAATATATTCAAAACATCTTGTAGGCTTTAAGTAACCCATTAAAATGTTGATATGCCACAAACGAAGACAAGCCCGATCACACTTGCAAACAACGCTCTGAATGGTCGACGCGTTCTTGTTTTTGATCGACTGTGAGCAAACATGGCACCCACTTTGAACACAGATTTTTCATTGATAAATGTCCATGCAAAATGGTGAATACACTGTCTTCTGCTACCTCAAATTCAATTTACGATCGGCCAAAACGAGTTTGTGGATTTGTTTCACTTAGGGACTCACCGTCATCAACATTATCACCGAAAATGAATAGCACATGTAACCGGAGGAGAAAATAATGACGTAATAAAAATGCTAACATTTCACACTAATTTAAACAAAAAAGGTTATGAAGAAAACTTTCATCAGTATTGGAAAGTCCAACAGCAGTTACTGGACTTGGGAAAACTATTTTCCCGAAGAAGTCTTTGAAACAAAAGATTTCAGAAATTTTAAACCGAAAGTAGCTCATTTTGCCTATTCAATGAATGCGAATGTTTCCTTATAAAAAAACTGCTAATATAGTCATTACCATTACGTTTAATGATTTAAAAATCCTAATTCTTTCTCACATGAGATAAAAGAATTAATTGCAGAGCCATCCGTACCTAAACTTATTTATGAATGGAACTTTGTGTGTGTGAGTCTGTGTGTGTGTCCGTTATCTATAGAATGCGAAACGGCTGAACCGATTTTCTTGAAAACTTACACAGTTGTACTATAAGCGTCTGCGAGTGTTCTTAGCTAGTTTTTGTGTCGAGGTACCGCCGATAAATATCGATAATCTAAAAAATCGGGTTATAGAAGGAGTGGTCCGATTTTAATCAAATTTGATATACTCATAGACAAAGACATAAGAAACGATATTCAGAAGTTTCAAAGTTGCAGTTCTTACAATAGTGCAGAAAATCGATAATATATATATATAAAAGGCAAGATGTTTGTGTGTGTGTCTGTTTATCTGCCTATATGTCTGTATTTTTCAGCCCTTTTATTTTAGTTTTGCTAAGAAGGTATAATTGTAGTTCTTAGTTTCAGCCATGATACCATTTACTCAGAGGACTTATTTAGCCTTCAAAATTCAGTTTACGACAAAACAAACATTTGATATCGATACCAGGAAATCAAAATTTGACTTACATCTATTCATTTTTCTTTCAGTCTACGGTTTCACTTTAACTGGAAACAACTATTGCGTTTTAGTCTTTCGTGCCAACGTCCAAAGAGTCTGAGCTCCAGGACCATGGATTAGTTTTAAAGCTTTCATTATACCTGAATAACGCCGGGCTATACTGCTAGTTTATATATAGAGAAGAAATAAATAAAAAAATACTTTTAACCTTCTCCATTATACTAAGCATTTCATATTCAATTCGAAACAAAAGGCACGTGAAATATTTCGAAATAGAAAAGCAGCCTTTCCTGACAAAGCCAAACAATAAAAAAGTATAGTTCTACCCACTAACTCTGTCCCAATTATAATTTAAAATAATTTATGTAATTTCAACATAAAATTTGTCACAAATACGTCAGCAACAATAAAAGACTTAATACAAAGCAAAGTAATGAGCTAAAGCCTTAAGTATTTACTGTATAAAATGTATTATTTGCCACAAGGAGTACATCGGAAATTTGCAGGGCCTAAGCAGGTGGATGACAGAACGGGGGTTGCGTGGTGTTACAGGAGAAAGCATACTCAGAGCCACCAGGAATAGGGAGACGTCGAAGGCCATGATCGCCACGTCCTGAAAGGACAAGGCACACAGAAGGAGAAGAATTTAAGTACAATATTATATGAACACAAAGTTTAGAAAGTTCTTTAGTCGCTAGATCATCTACTGTAAATTTGCGTTCAACTTCTTACAAACGTTTCACAATTCTAACCGCTTAATGAAGGTCATCTTGAATGGGCATGCCTCTACATTTTACTGTACAAACGCTGGTGTCCCTAAGGGCTCTATCCTAGGCCCAACGCTCTTCCTTGACACCACGATTTACCACCGCATCAGTAAGAAATCAGGCGAATCGGTCAAATATAACCTCACTGCTGCTCTTGAGAAAAATCTACACTCAGATGGTATGGGGGAAAGAAGTGGCTTGTAAATTTCAATGCGTCTAAGATGAAGCTGCTGTCTGCCAATCATCACAGGCAACCTCTCCTGCCTTCCATAAGCATGGACCAAGCGAGTTTCCCTGAGAGCAATATGCTGCGCCTACTCGGCCTTACCCTATATTCCGATCTCAAGTGGAACCATTACATTGTCAATAGCTGTATCGGGCCAGGAAGTTTTCCGCCTGAATCCATCTTGCACACATACAAATCAACCATCCGTCCGTGCATGGAATACTGCTGTCATATATGGTCAGGCCCAGCTGTTTATCTCAGTGTTCTCAACAAACTCGAAAGGAGAATCAGTAATGTGATAGGTACCGACTTGGCAGCTCGACTCCAGCCACTTTCTCACCGACGGGATGTGGCTTCCCTCTGTTCTATAAATATTTTCATGTCTTCTGCTCCAACGAACTTAAGTCACTGGTTCCCCTGCCACATGGGTTTACTCGTGCAACCAGACTGGAAACTGGATCTCACACATTTACAGTTAAATCAACCAAATGCAGCTGACAATTCTACTACATTAGCTTCTTTTCTCGCAATTTCCGCCTGTGGAACTCTCTTCCATATTCTTGCTTTCCTAACGGCTACAACCTCCAGGAATTTAGTTCTTTCTACATCACCCTGTATATCTTTTCCTTTATCTCTACGTTGCAACTGTCATCCCATCCTTCTTCTGCTCCTTTCTCTGACACTCTCTATAACTGGTTCGTCTTTTCTTTACTCTCCTTCTATCTAATCATTTTCTCTTATATAGCCCCCTGCGCATCAGTGGCGTTACCGCCTTGCTTAGGGTGAAACGAATAATTAAAAAAATTCTTGGCAGATCCTCTGTTATCACAATTTGGGATATATAATAAAAAATTGGTCGAAACATAAACAAAAAGAAAAATAAACCTAAGGGAAATTGGCTGCATATTCAAAACGCATTAAAAAAATCCCAGCTTCTTTCATTCATGTGCATGTGTAGTTTAATCAGCATAAACATAAATTTAGTCTGATGAAGTCCTAAAGGACGAAACGTGTAATACGAAAACTTTTTCCACTTTGTAATAATGGTGTCCCTTAAAACACCTCCAGAAATTTAAATGCAATGTCAATTCCCATATCTTGACTCCAGTCCTTCCTTCATCGTTTCTACATCACCCCGTGTATCTTGTTCTATTCCTTTCTCTCTACTTTCGAAAATGCCTTCACACTTGTTTTCCCATCCTTCTCTTGCCCTTTCTCTTTCACTCCCTGTAGCTAGTTCTCTCTCTTCACTCTCCTCCTGCCTAAACTTTTACTCTCTTATGTAGCCCACTGCGCATCAGTGGCGGTACCGCCTTGCTTGGGATGAAACGATTAAAACACACACACACACACACAATAGTAATACTAATAAACAGGAAGAATCGTCACTTCGAAACATCATCTGAACATACGCAACACCGACTGACTCAGACAAAAAAATAACATTAAATGAATTATCTATTAGACAAATTTTAAAACTGTTAACTTTATCGCCAATGATAACAATTCACCTGAAAGATCTAGACTAAAGAAAACTAGTCTCGTTTACGAATTTATACGTCCTTTAAATAACTATGTTTATGAACAATACAAATTCGTAAACATTTACATCTGCCACACTACCTCACAAAGACAAGAAGATTGACATTGCAGCATTCAGACCACAGTTCAATCCGATCTCATTTAAACACAACATGGATATCTACCAGACTTTATTCGTGACTGACTTGTTAACAATAGCATCATCCACATGCAAAAAAGATTAAAAATAATGGAAGTATTTTTGATAAAAAAGAAAAATCCTACACTTAATAATATCAATTATGAACACGGCAACAATGTGATTACCGTGTTCGGAATATGACATACACATGACTCTATAGACATCAAATCCACACATATTCATTTGTACGTGAAACAGAATTTACTCTTAGATAATAGCTGAAAGTATAGCCGAATGTGCTCGAAAAAATCAAAAGCAAAAAACAAAAAACAAAAAACAAAAAGTATTTGAAGAATTTCTATATAATTTGATATCCGAAAAGAAAAAAAAATCATAAGTACACATGAAAAATTATATAAAAGACTTAATGATAATACCTTGTACATCATTTTCAATTAAACCTGCATAAAAGAGAGATTGCTACACAAATACTCAATATATATTTGGGTCACTGTGTGGGGCCAGGATGTTTTTCTCGCCTGAATCCATCCTGCATATATACAAATCAGCCATTCGTCCGGCATAGAATACTGTTGCCATATATAGTCTGGTGCCCCTGCTGTTCATCTCAATGTTCTTGACAGGCTCCAAAGGAGAATCAGTAATGTGATAGGTACCGACTTGGCGGCTCGACTCCAGCCACTTCCCCACCGACGATATGTGACTTCCCTTTGTCTGTTCTATAAATACTTTCATGGCTTCTGCTCCAAAGAAACTTAAGTCACTGGTGCCTCTGCAACAGGTGTTTACTCGTGCAATCAGATTGACAACTGGATCGCACCAATTCACAGGTAGATCAACCAAATGCAAACGACAGTTATACTCATTCAGCTTCTTTTCTCGCAACTTCTGCCTGTGGAACTCGCTTCCATATTCTTGCTTTCCTGACGGCTACAACCGCCAGGAATTTAAATGCAAGGTCAATACTCATCTCTTAACTACTTGACCCTAGTTCTTTCCACACCGCCCTGTATATCCTTTCCTTTCTCTCCACCTTTTCAACTGTCATCACACCTGTACTCCCATCCTTCTCTTGCTCATTTCTAACGGGCTCGTCTTTCTCTTCACTCTCTTCTACTTAATCTTTTTTACTCTTATGTAGCCCCCTGCACATCAGTGGCATTACCGCCTTGCTCGGGGTGATACGATTAATATATATATATATATATATATATATATATATATATATATATATATATATTCCTTGCTATTGCTAACAATACTCGTCTCAAATTTACCCTCTGCGCTAATTTTAAATGATTTTCCAGTGTCTTTGTTAATTCTAGCCTGGAATTGCGCTGACGGTCGTCCAACTATCATGCTAGATATGAAAGCTTTTCCCGCACTTACTCAAAAGTCCTTTATTTTAGTACGAGACTTTTAGCATCGTCTTTTAAGATACAAATCAATTAACAATTCCCAGATGGCCTCCTCTGTCAACAGTCATTGTCACTTTCCTCCAGTGCCACGAAGCCAAACTCATACACTGGCTTCTATCCAAATACGCTGTAATTGAAATAGTTTCTTTGTTTGGGTCTCATTAGTTTTATCATGGTGAGACACACTTGCTTTGTTATCGGTAGCAAGTAAAACACAATTTTCAGTATTTAAATAGAAGTGGCTCTCTCTGTTTCTCTCTACATACGTATATAATAATAATAATAATAATAATAATAATAATAATAATAATAATAATAATTCATATTATAATTATCTAAACTTATTTATAAATGCAACATTGTCTGTGTGTGTGTGTGTGTGTGTCCGTTACCTATAGACTCCGAAACGGCTGAACCGATTTTCTTGATAATTTACACAGTTAAACTATAAGCGTCTGTGAGTGTTCTTAGCTAGGTTTTGTGTCGCGGTACCCCCTATAAATATCGAAAATCGATAATCGAAAAAATCGGGTTATAGAAGGAGTGGTCCGATTTTAATCAAATTTGATATACTCATAGACAAAGACATAAGAAACGATATTCAGAAGTTTCAAGGTTGCAGTTCTTACAATAGTGCAGAAAATCATTATATATATATATATATATATATATATATATATATATATATAAAAGGCAAGATGTTTGTGTGTGTGTGTCTGTTTATCTGCCTATATGTCTGTATTTTTTCAGCCCTTTTATTTTAGTTTTTGCTTCGAGTTTGGCTCTAAGTAGGTATAATTGTAGTTCTTAGTCTCAGCCATGATACCAGTTATTCAGAGGACTTTATTTATCCTTCAAAATTCAGTTTGCGACGAAAAAACTAATTTGATATAGATACCAGGAAATCAAAATTTGACTTACATCCATTCATTTGTCTTTCAGGCTACGGTTTCGCTTTAACTGGAAACAACTATTGCCTTTTAGTTTTTCGTGCCAACGTCGAAAGAGTCTGCCCTCCAGGACCATGGATTAGTTTTAAAGCTTTCATTACACCCGAGCAACGCCGGGCTATACTGCTAGCACACACATAAAAACGAATACAGACTTAGATATATACACAAACAAATATGCACACATGCACATAAAATTACAAACAAACCTCATACATACACACAATTACGCTCATACAAACATATAATGTAATTATACACATGTACATATATATATATATATATATATATATATATATATATATATATAAAACCAAGTCATCCCGAATTCCTTCAACAAATAATAATCAGGAAAATCAATTCAAACCTCTTTTGTTCAAATTTGACAAATGCAAAAACCTTTCATTTATACTAGATATGATTACGCGTTTCATCTATCTAGGCTTTATCAGATGCGAAAACTAAAAAACTCCTATAAATCATTATTTTAGCATAGACAGAAACGCACACTCAAGGATTTTCTTTTTTTGTTTTTTGTTTTTGTATCCGCGAAAGCTTAAACGAGAAAGCCTAATTGAAACTAGTTTCAATGAAACGTTTTCCATTTATCATATATATATATATATATATATATATATATATATATATATATATATATATATATATACAGAAAATCTAAGCAAGAGCCAATAAACCTATCTAGGTTTCACCCTACGGCTCATCAGTGTAAATTGGAGCCAATTTACCTGACGAGCCGTAGGGTGAAACATAGGTAGGTTTGTTGGTACTTGTTTAGATTGTGACACTGTCTCCCGCGGTGATAGTTTCCCTTCTCCCGCGGGGATACTTTCCTTTGGTTGGTTTAAAACAACGGAGAGAGAAATCTATACTTGCAATGTTATTAATGTTTTATGGCGCCACGCAATGTGAGCTTAGAAAAAAAACATAATGATCTTAGTGCCATCAAGTACTTTCTAAAATCTTGGAAATATAAAAATCTAATTATTTTGGAAATCATGCATTTCTCGTCTTTCATGTTTGTATGAATTTCGCTTCTTTCATGTTTTTATATAAATTTCTTTTCTTTTGGAGTTAAAATGTCGATTCCACTAATCTGAAAACGCGTAGACAAAACAAGTGTCAGAGTGATTTGATAAGGTCACACGAAGGCCAAGGCCGCTGGTGAACACAGCAGTACGTGATAAACCCGAAACGAATTAAGCTCCGATATGAGTTGGCAAAATCTCATCCGAAGACTGTGAGCCGGCCGGATCCCCAGAGAGTATCGAAATTGGTTATAAAAATAGATGCTCGACACGGAAAGTTGTGTTTGTTTAGTTGAGTTGGAGCTGCTATCGAAATGTAACGACTGGGGATAAAGGCCCCAGCCGGGGAGCCATGACCCACGGCTGGTCGCCCACCATAGAACTTATGGCTAAGAGATAATTTCGAATGAAGCCTGCCGCAAATTAACTCAGGGAGTTAATTTGGAATAATGCGCCATAGACATGAATCCCGAAAGAACGTTATTGTTATTTTTTTTTTTAATCACTGGAAAATCGAAAATTCTGATTCTTCGTTCATTCAACCTCGGCAAACTCCCTCAAACTCCGATAAGAACCCGAAAGAACTTTGCTGTTTTAGAAGTTACATCGAAAATTGACAATCCTGATCATACAGAATTAATGGAAAGTCTTTAATGAAATATGTGAAGAGACTTTGGCGAAAATTTGAAGAGATCTGTTTATTTCAACGCTAAAGAAACTTAGGCATTTTATTTGAAGATTGTTATTTTTTTTTTTTAATCACTGGAAAATCGAAAATTCTGATTCTTCGTTCATTCAACCTCGGCAAACTCCCTCAAACTCCGATAAGAACCCGAAAGAACTTTGCTGTTTTAGAAGTTACATTGAAAATTGACAATCCTGATCATACAGAATTAATGGAAAGTCTTTAATGAAATATGTGAAGAGACTTTGGCGAAAATTTGAAGAGATCTGTTTATTTCAACGCTAAAGAAACTTAGGCATTTTATTTGAAGATTAGAAGCTATCATGCTTTTGGCGAACTTTCTCTCTCCGTTGTAAATATCATTTTCGACAACAGTATTCTTGGGAAAAGAAAGACGTTGTTGTTTTTTTTTTATGCAAAGACATTCTTCGTAGCTCTCTAGGAGTGTTCGACTTCGTTCATTTATTTTATTAATTTTTTTTTTTTTACGTAATTTTTTTTCAAACCACAAGTGTACACCATTGTCCGGACTGGCTAAAAGGGACGACTATTAAGATGGCAAGACGAGACCTCTGGGATCTAATCACAACGTGGGACAGTGGCCCGTTGTTGCAAAAGACGTCCTGTAACCTAGCTTTTGTGGCGACATCATCGGACAAGATCGTCACGACCGGGTGGCAGTGTCACAACTGGGATCGTCACGACCGTCGGCGAGAACGAGCGTCACATTGGACAGATGGCAAGCCCGGCCTGAGGCGTCACATCTGGTGCCATTTCGACCAGGATCTGGCCTAAGGGTAGCAGTCCGGCGTAAAGGGTGTTACAAAATTTTCTGTCTTTATTGCTCTACTTTCTTATTGAGCGCTTTAGTGTTAGGGTTTTCATCTTGGGATTTTTTTTCTTTCCTACGTGTATTTGACTTTTTGTTCATGTACTTCGTTTGTTTTTTTTTTACTTCCCCTTCTTTTCCCTCCGAATTCGTTCTCGGTGGGTTGTACAAGACGATTTAAATTATAGCTTAATTAATAGTAGTTTTGGCAGAGTTAGTTCTGTTACTATTGGTATTGTCATTACTATAGTTATTATTATTATTATTATTATTATTATTATTATATATATATATATATATATATATATATATATATATATATATATATATTGATAAAAATGTATGTCTGTCTCTGTCTGTGTGTTTGTGTGTCTCATCCTAGCTAATCCTATACTTCCGAAATCCTTGGTCTAATTTTAACCAAAATTGGGTCATTTGTCGATCATAAGATGAATCTTTGATGTCCGCAAAATTTTGTACAGGACACAGTAGAATTACCGAAACGCTTAGTGTTTACGAACTCTTCTCCGAGATGCCTTATGCAAATTTAACCTAAATCGGGTAACTTGTAGATAAACGTCCGAAACTTTGATGTACACAAAACATTTTTAGAAACAATGTACAAGGTTCGTTAAAAATCACCGAGAAACATAATTTCGGATAATCTTTTGTGAATTTGTCCAAGACGGTTCACTCAAATTTAACCAAAATCGCGCCACTGATAGATCAAGGTCTGGTGCCCTGATAGGCGAACGAAAAAAAAAAATTCCCATACAGGGTGCGGCAAAATTTAATGGAAAATGTTGCTTTTTGCGATCGTTTATTTTTCCGAAACACTCATTTGGATTCCAACAAAAATCGGGTCTTTTTTGTAAGTTCTACCTCATCATATGCCATAACAATTTTACGTTCTCTACAAACCCTCCGAAGTTGCAGAGATAATGCCTCCTCTTCTTCTCCGTCACAACGTCATCGCATCACATTACAGGCTCCCGTAAAGCCCACCCACGTTCTTCCAATTGTACATACATCATTCAGGTTTATTGGCAAAACTGACCAACCATGAATCCTGTTTTACAAATACAATAAAAACCAATAGTTCGCAATTTTTTTAACTTACATCTCACCGCAACCTCATACTGAAGCTTTTTAATAAGCACTTGGCCTTACCATTTCAATATAATCACTAAAAACACCCGAGCAACGCCGAGCTATATAGCTAGTATATATTTAAATTATTAACAGAGTGGAGTTATACAGAGAAAATTAAACAGGTCAATTTTTTGCGTTGCAGATGGCCGCAGGCCAAGAACGAATGGTGGTAGTAGGTTTTTGGTCAAATGAGAGTATAGTGGCATGAGAGGATTGGTCTGGGAACTGCTACTACTATGGGTGTAGGGGGTAAGCATAATAACCATGACCTCTCCCGTCGATTATAGGCACTGGAGTATATTAGTGGAGGTGTGTTCTAAATGTTCTATGTTCACTGTATAATAAACGTTCATCCTTTGATAATGGCTCATGTAAGCCGAAAGTTCAGACCTGATAAAAAAAATCAACAATTACTGCGATTTCTTGTCGTCTTTTCATAACAGCACTATCAAGCTAATCAGATCATACGAAAGGATCTTACACAAAATAAATATGTTGTATATCAATAAACAACAAACACGCATATATATAAAAATATGAGTTATATTTTTATTAGTGACGATGGGCCGTGTAGAATAGAGGCAGGAGTGAGAGAGAGAGCGCTTCTAATGGGTTGACGAATGCGTACCCCGCAATAGCAGCATGCTATTGGGGGCAGCTGTGAACTGCCTTCCTTCGTGTTCTGTGGTTCTGCTGCTACTTCTGCTCTCACTTCTTCTGACTGGCGAATCCGTGTTTTCGCGGTCTTTATATATCTTCCAAAACCGGGACTTGTTTCTTCCGGCTTTGCCTTGATCACGCGACGCCCACGCGACGCCTACGTAATTCTCAGAGTCACCTGTCTGTTTGCCTCTGAGTTATTTCCGCATCTGCCGGAAATAGGGTCAAAGTGACATCCGTTACTTTTCACCGACCGGAAACAACACGGCTTGTATCAGCCTTTCTTGGGTGGGCCAGACTGTTATATTACAAATAGACAGAACTTGTCTATATTATTCAATGAACCTGTATTAATGAAAAAATGCTGCCAAAATACACACAATATATATATATATATATATATATATATATATATATATATATATATATATAATTCTAAATTATTCTAAATTACGTATCTATAAACAAACAGCGTTGGTAACCACAAAGACGCTCACAAATCATTTCAAAAGATCAACAGAATATTTTTGTTTTTAGAATTTCTTCATGTGTAGTGTTTGTTTATAGATACGTAATTTAGAATAAAGCTCATTTCGTCTTTTTGCCTTGAAGAAGTCCATCACAGGACGAAACGCGTAGGCGATTTAAATACAGTTTTCCTCTTGTCTTTATATATATATACGTGTGTGTTTGTGAATTTATTATTACTGTAAATGTTTTTTGGGAGTAAACATGTTTGAGCTGACATCTCTGATTTTTTGTTTTCTTAAAGAGTGGAACCAATTACCAGTCGGCCTCCATTTTTCTTTTGTTTTTATTGCGATCAAACTAACATTGAAGCAGCCATTTTGAAACAAAGTTTAACAGAACGCTTTGGCCGTCAGTTATGAGCCATTTAAAGCCAGAAAAATAGTTTTAGATTGTAAGTGTGCTTTGAAGATAATAATGGTTAACTGATTCAAGTCCCACTATTTAGATGGGTCGGTAAGAAGTGATGAATTTATGCCTTTCTCAAAGGTGTTTACGCGTAAGTGAGTATAATGAACCCGACTGGAATTAGAGCTTCGGCTTTCCAGTTCCGAGCTTATAATTGGAAAGCCGACCCTTTAACTCCAGTCGGGTTAAAACACCGCGCATCCAAGCTTACGGCGGTCCCTCCTCTCGGTACTGACCAGATTAGTAAGTAAGATAATGCAATGTGTTTCGACTGTTTGTCTCTTAGTTAAAGAGTTGGTCCGGTTCTTTTCTCCGTCGTCTGCTGACTTTCTAAGCCCCACTTAGATGTGTTTTTTAATCGTTTCACCCCAAGCTAGGCGGTAACGCCATTGATGCGCAGGGGACTACATAAGAGAGAAAGATTAGATAAAAGGAGAGTAAAGAGAAAGACGAACCAGTTACAGGAGGTGTCAAAGAAAGGAGCAGGAGAAGGACGTGAATACAGGTGTGATGACAGTTGCAAATGTAGAGAAAAAGGAAAAGATATAGAGAGTGATATAGAAAGAACTGGAGTCAAGTGGTTAAAAGATGTTTATTGACATTCCATTTAAATTCCTGGAAGTTGTAGCCATCAGGAAAGCAAGAATATGGAAGAGAGCTTCACAGGCGGGAAGTGCAAGAAAAGAAGCTGTTGGAGTAGAATTGACAAGGCCGAGTGTATAGTGGTACCCAGTGAGGATTGAACTCACTACGCAGTTGTAACAAAGTCTAGTGAGACAAGCATGCTAAATATTACACCACGTCAAGGTCCACCTCTTCTCCACCATGTGTGCGTGCAAGTACTACTCAGTTGTTTAAACAAAAAACGCTAAAATAATACATCGTTTCTACCATATTATGAGGTGAACTTCAACCAGTGTACGACCATTTTAAAAAGGTACTGCGCACAGTTGGCAGTGGTAAAAATTCTTACATCATTTAGTATGCGTTTGTAGTTCAGAATTTTTAACTCTTGGGAGTAACTCACATGGGGGAATTTTTAAATTTTTTACATGGGGAAAAATATAAATTTAAAAATTCTGAAGTTATTTCACTGTTGAGATAGTTTAGATAAAATGCTGTTGAGTAATGTTAAAAAAAGAGTAGTGGAAGGCCGAAAAAGAGAAACGGAAAGAGTTTGATATACCTCTATACAAAATCAACCAACCAACCCAAAACCAATTCATTACCTTATTTATTTAATGGGAAAGCAACTGAAATGTGTTTCTACAGAAGGATGCTGAGGATAGAATGGACAAAACATATGAGCAACGGCGAGGTTTTGGAGTTAATGGACACAAAAAGGAAACTGATACTTAACACCAGGAAAAGACAGCTGAAGTTTCTTGGACATTTGATGAGGAAAGAGGGCTTGGAGAATCAGATGCTCACGGGACGAATAGAGAAAAAGAGAGACATGGGAAAGGAACGAGTGACATACTTGATAAAGGGTGGAGAGGGGTTTGAGAGGGATAATAGGAGAAGAGATGTTAAGAGCTACAGGTGATAAGATGATGTGGAGGGCCATAATCGCCTACGCTGCGAAAGAACACGGTATATAGAAAAAGAAACAATCAACAGAAGTCATTGGATGCGTAACAGTTACAAAATAAATACAGTGGAACCTGTCATATGCGACCACCCCTACTTCTATCAAAAACTGGTCGCACGGCAGGTTGTCACTTACTATTTACGCCAGGAACGTATATTCCACTCATCAGAACGTACAAATTAGAATTTTACCATGTAATTTGGTAATAAATAAATAAGAACATAAGAAAATGGCCTAACTTTGAAGAAATTTATTCAGCATAATTCATTTTAAAATTTAAAAAAGCGTATTTTCAACGGTCAACAAGAGACCAAAATATTTATTCACAAAAAGTGAACTGGACTTAAAAAAATGTATACGGTTTCAGTTTTGTTTCTTAGAAGTGAGTGATAGCAAAAGAGAATCTGCGATATTTCATGAAAGTAAAATAATAAAACATACAAAATACTAACAGCGATCGTGGGTGGAGTTAGAGAAACAGAGAGATAGAGATAGATATACCCAGATAGAAATAGAGTAGATAGATACACAACAAAAATAAAGGAACGAAAGAAATAGACATTTTAAAAAAAGGACATAATTGTGATTTTCCCAATCCCTGAATTTATCCAAGTCAGTACAGAGACTGCGATAAATCCCTTGAATATGTCAAATGCAATACATATTGTACAAAACAGCCGATGTTTGGCCATGAGGTGAACTCAGGCAATGTAAATTTCGACAAGAAATAACAGTTTGATACAACACTACAATAACAAAACAATGAGGAAGTGTTCCTGACTTAGATCAAATCAAAATGAAATAGAGTACTCATTTAGTTTCTCCTAATTTAGAAGTTCGCAGTTTACGACCAAAATGAATTTTTTTAAAGCAGTCGCTTGATCAGTAATTTTCACTCGCTGATGTTAGTCGCTGGTTGCGTTCTGAAGGTGGTCGCTCACTAAGGGTCAGTTAATATTAACAAATCATCCAGCATAGAAAAACGGTCGTTAACAACAGGTGGTCGCTGACGAAGAGCGTTGCATACGGCAGGTTCTACTGTAATAGAATATAAATAAACACTTTGCTCATCGTGTAAAAGAATAAAAGAACAGAACTGAAAGCCAAAAAAGAACAGAGTGACAAGGAAAGTAACCTTCTTAACGTAAGATACAATTAGAACACGAAATGGTAATTTTCTAAGCGTAGCCTAGATGTGGCACAAGGCCGAAAGTATTGAACACCCAGTGAGGATCGAACTCACTACTCAATTGTAACGATTCTAGCGAGACAAGCTTGCTAACCATTACACCACCTCGAGGTGGCCACTTGATTTTCTAAGCGTAGGTTAGATGTGGCACGAAACCGAAAGTATGGGGTACCCAGTGAGGATCGAACTCACTACTCAGTTGTAATCGGTCCTAGCAAGAAAAGGTTGCCAACCATTACACCACTCCGAGTTAAAACAAGAAATACGGGGTTATAATATACTGCCTACAATAATAGCAAAAAATATTTCTCCACTGCCGCGAATTTTCTCATCTAGGCTCTGTTCTTTTACTAGTTCTATGAAGAGCGGATAGTCCATCATAAAAAAGAATTCGTCTATTAATTAGATTGGCTTCAAGGACCCACCGTCGAAATAGTGAAATGTAACCAAATCGTCTATTTTGATTGTTTCTTTTCTCGCACTTCCCGGTTCTTGAACTTACTTTTATTTACTTGCTTCCCTGATAACTACAGTCTCCAGATGTTTAAATGAAATGTCAATTACCATCTTTTATCTTCTTATTTCCCACCCACCTCTTATCTTTTCTTCAACATGTACTGTACCTTTTTTATTTTCCCACAGTAACCTGTGCACCAGTGGCATTTCTACCTTGCTTGGGGTGAAATTTTTTTTTTTTAATCATTTCACCCCGAGCAAGGCGGAAACGCCACTGATGTGCAGGGGGTTACATAAATGTAACAAGATTAATTAGAAAAGAGTGAGGAGTACAAACTAGTTAGAAAGGAACAATAGAAAGCTGAGAAAGCAGGTGCGATGACAGATACATAGGTGGAGAGAAAGGGAAGGTTATACAGGGGAGGGGAGAGAGCTAGGGGCCAGTGGTTAATAGATGAGTATTGACTTTGCATTTAAATTTCTGGAGGTTGTAGCCGTCAGGAAAGCAAGAATACGGGAGTGAGTTCCACAGGCGGGAAGTGCGAGAGAGGAAGCTGCAGGAGTAGAATTGTCGTCTGCATTTGGCTAACTTGACTGTGAATGGGTGGGACCCAGTTATTATAAAAAACATTACTACATTTATCAGTAAACGTTACGATCCGTTTCCTGTCGTCTATGTGTGTGTGCGTGTGTGTAGTAGTTTGTGTGTGTTTGTGCGTAGTGGTTTGCGTGTGTGTGTGTGTTAATATGTGTATTTGTGTGTGTGTGTAGTGGCTTGAGTGTGTGAGTATGTATGTGTGTGCGTATAGTGGTTTGCGTGTGTGTATGTGTGTTTGTGTGTGTGTGTGTTTGTGTGCGTAGTGGTTTGCGTGTGTGTGTATGTATGTGTATTTGTGTGTGTTTGTGTTGTGGTTTGCGTGTGTGTAGTGGCTTACATGTGTGTGTGTGTGTGTGTGTGTGCAAGGTAGAAATGCCACTGGTGCTCAGGTTACAGTGGAAAAATAAAAAAGGTACAGAACATGTTGAAGAAAAGATAAGAGGTGGGTGGGAAATAAGAAGATAAAAGATAGAAATTGACATTTCATTTAAACATCTGGAGACTGTAGAACAGAGCTTTAATTCTTCAGACCACAACGCTATATCCTCGACATATTTCTTTTCACTAGCTTTATTTTTATGAAGAACATTAGTCGTCGCATCGCTTTTAAGAGAAGGGGGAAAGGATAAGAAGATAGAGGACGAACGTCAACAAATTGGCCCAAATCTTATAATCACAAACTGGCTTGCCTCACTAAGGAATCTGGGTTCAGCAAAACATATTTACCGTTCCTAATTTCACAGTCAGAACACTTCACCTATGAGGTTTAATCCACACAAATTCAGTTCGGGCCGTCAGATTTCTGACTAGTGTTTTGATTGGTTGGTTGGTTCGTTTGTTTAACCAGCATATCGACCTTCTTTGGGTACTTTAATTATGAAAATCAGTTTTTTTTTAAGTTCGAACTTTTCCATTAGTTGGAATTTTTAGAATTGTGACCTGGTATTATATTTTTAAGCATACTCCTGTTTCTCTCAAGAAGGAAAGAACGTCGTCCATGCGAGTGTTCTCAAATATACCTTTCATATTTTTCGTTTTTAAGTATCGCTTTTTAGCTGTGGCAAGGGGTCTACATTCTACAAGAATATATTTGACTGTACAAGTTGTCTAGCATGTCAAACATTTTGGTGGCTGTTCTTGTTTGAGTATAAAGGAGTGAGTGAGGCTTGTGTGGCCGATACGTAATCTGGATATAACAACTTGTTCTTTCCTTGACTTTCTAGTGACTGGTCTCCACTCTCTCAAAGTGGGCGTGATTTTGAACGAGTTTATTGTTCGCGTTATTATACCTGTGCTGTTGCCATTTTGCCTAAAATAATTTGTTGATTTTACGTTTCAGGTCAGTATAACGGATGTTGATATTATCAGAACTCAGGTTAAAGGCCGATTTGAATGCCGAGTCTGCTCTTTCATTACCTCTCACTCCAATATAGCTTAGAATCCAACACTCCCCTGTCTCCCATAAGCATGGACCAAGCGAGTCTCCTCGAGAGCAATATTCTGCGCCTCCTCGGCCTTACCCTCTCTTCTGATCTCAAGTGGAACCACTACATTGAGTCAACAGCTAAATCCACTGCTAGGAAGGTTGGGTCACTGTGTCGGACCAGGATGTTTTTCCCATCTGAAACCATCCTGCATATATACAAATCAACCATTCGTCCGTGCATGGAGTACTGCTGCTAAATATAGTCAGGTGCCCCCGCTATTCATCTCCGTGTTCTTGACAGGCTTCAAAGTAGAATCAGTAATGTGACAGGTGCTGACTTGGCGGCTGGATACAGCCACTTTCCCACCGACGAGATGTGGCTTCCCTGTGTCTGTTCTATAAATACTTTCATGGCTTCTGCTCCAACGAACTTAAGTCCATGGTGCGTCCGCAACAGATGTTTACTCGTGCAACCAGACTGGCAACTGGGTCTCACCCATCCACAGTTAGATCAACAAAATGCAAACGACAATTCTACTCATGCAGCTTCTTTTCTCGCACTTTTCGTCTGTGGAACTCGCTTCCTTATTCTTGCTTTCCTGGCGGCTACAACCTCCAGGAATTTAACTGCAAGTTCAATACTCATCTCTTAACTACTTGACCCTAGTTCTTTCTACACCACCCTGTATATCCTTTGCTTTCTCTCCACCTTTGCAATTGTCATCACACCTGTATTCCTATCCTTCTCTTGCTCCTTTCTAACTGGTTCGTCCTTCTCCTCAATCTCCTAATCTTTTTATCTTTGTTTTCCCCCTGCACCTCAGTGGCGTTACCGCCTTGCTCGGGGTGATTATGATCAAAAAACAAAACAAAACAAAAAAAAAACAATTATTTCTTTATGGCTAGACAATGAGTATTCTATTCAGTAGTTTGTTGATAAGTGGGTTCTCAAGCTTTTTGGATGTGTCTTTTCACCGGATTTGTTCAACCTATACAGCGAGAATATTTTGAGGACCCTAGATGACACACCAGGATTTATTATTGGAGGCCACAACCTGAACAACATAAGATACGCGGACGATACAGTACTGATTGCGGACACGGAAAGGAAACTGCAAGATCTCATACAGAAAGTAGCAGTGGAGAGTGACAAGAAGGGACTACAAATAAACTTTAAGAAAACTGAGTACATGGTCATCAGCAAAAGATACAACCCAAAATGCCAAATACAGGTGGAGGATAACAGAATCAAACAAGTACAAGAATTTAAGTATCTAGGAAGTGTTCTAACATGAGATGGAAAGTGCGACACGGAGATCCGAAGGCGAATTGGCATGGCAAAGGACGCGTTCCAGAAGATGAGCAAAATACTAACACACAGGAAGATCTCAATAGAAACGAAGAAAAGAGTGCTAGACTGCTACGTGATGTCAGTTCTTCAATACGGCTGTGAATGCTGGACAATATCATCGAAAATGAGGACAAAACTGGAAGCGGCCGAAATGTGGTTCTACAGAAGGATGCTACGGATATCGTGGACTGAGCATACAAGCAACGACGAAGTGTTAGAAAGAATGGCAACAAAAAGGAAATTGATGCTGAGCATCAGGAAGAGACAACTGAAGTTCCTGGGACATGCAATGAGGAAGGAGAGCCTGGAGAACCTGATACTGACTGGTCAGATAGAAGGAAGGAGAGACAGAGGAAGGCAGCGGATAACATATCTGCAGAGTCTGATCAGGTGGATGACGGAACGGGGGTTGCCAGGAGCAACAGGAGCAAACATACTAAGAGCCACAAGGGATAGGGAGACGTGGAGATCCATGATCGCCTACGTCCTGAAGGGACAGGGCACATAGAAGAAGAAGAAGAATGTTGTTAAAACGGAGAATGAGTCTGAAAAGATTAGGAATTTCTTATTTTTAACTGCTGTTTTGAATTATTGACTCAGTTTAAACATTATGTAATCTTTCACTTTATTTTCATCGGTATTAGTTCTCAGAGCGTTTTAATATAAAATGCTAAGGTGCATATGAAATCTACACATCAAACAGAAATAAACACGGACACTTCTTATTTGTTTTTGAATTACATGTTGTACAGTATATTTCTTGCTCTTACCTACTACAAGGAACTGAATCTACTTTTAGCAAGACTAGGGTAGGATTTGAGTAGTATTTAATTTATTCAAATCTTCGTCGATCGATTAAGTCTTGTGCTAACTACACCTCTGTATTTAATTTACGTTCCTTTATTTTTTCCAGAGACTTAAATATGTTATGATATTTTCATTACATTTATTTTACATTTAATATGTTATGATATTTTCATTACATTTATTTTACATTTAATATGTTATGATATTTTCATTACATTTATTTTACATTTAATGTTATGATATTTTCATTACATTTATTTTACATTTAATATGTTATGATATTTTCATTACATTTATTTTACATTTAATGTTATGATATTTTCATTACATTTATTTTACATTTAATATGTTATGATATTTTCATTACATTTATTTTACATTTAATATGTTATGATATTTTCATTACATTTATTTTACATTAATTATATTTCTTACTTTTTTTTTTTGTATTTATCTTTTCAGTTTACCTTTTGTTCCTTGTATTTATTACACAAACATATTTTTATTTTGTCCACAACCCGGCATTAAGCCATTTTTGTGTAAGATCTTTTATTTGTTCCTCTTGGGCATGACGGTAAGGATGAGGTTCTGGAAAGAATGGAAACGAAAAGGAAATTAATATTGAGCATCAGGAAGAGACAACTAAAGTTCCTGGAACATGCGATAAGGAAGGAGGGCTTGGAGAACCTGATACTAACAGGCCATATAGAGGGGAAAAGAGACAGGGGAAAGCAGCGGATAACATATTTGAAGGGCCTGAGCAGGTGGATGACAGAACGGGTGTTGTGTGGTGTAACAGGAGAAAGCGTGCTCAGAGCCACCAGGAATAGGAAGACGTCGAAGGCCATGATCGCCTACGTCCTGAAGGGACAAGGCACACAGACGAAGAAGAAAAAAAGAAGAGTAGGATTTGACTAGTATTTAATTTATTCAAATCTTCGTCGACCGATTAAGTCTTGTGCGAACTACATCTCTGTTTTGAATTTACGTTCCTTTATTTTTTCCAGAGAAAAATGTTATTTTCTTTACATTTATTTTACATTAATTATATTTATTGCTTTTTTATTTTTATTTTCAGTTTCAGTTTATCTTTTGTTGCTTGTATTTTATACAAACATATTTTTATTTTATTCACAATCCGGCAATAAGCCATTTTTGTGTAAGATCTTCTACAAATACTTTCACTGCTTAATCTCCAATGAACTTAGCTCCCTGGTGCCCCCTATTTATGAATTTACTAGAGTTACTAGACTAGCAACAAGGTACCACCCTTGTACAGTGAAACCGATAAAATGTAACCGCAATTTCTACTCTGATAGGTTCTTTTCTCGCACTTCCCACCTGTGGAATTCCTTTCTGTTTACTTGCTTCCCCTACAGCTACAAACTCCAAGAATTTAAATGTAAGGTCAATAGTCATCTCCTACATTAGTGGCTTTCTCTCAAGCTCTTTACTCCATCCACTCCACCTCCATTACACCGGTATTCTCAACCATCTATTACCCTCGTCCTGACACCCCCTATAACCTACTCCTCTTTCTCATCACTTTCTTTTCATGCAATCCCAGCGCAACAGTGGCAGGAAAACTGCCTTGCTTTAGGTGAAATGATTAAAAAGAAAAAAAAATGTTGTTGTAAGTGTTTAAGTTTTTTCTTTCGTTATTCTTAGAACTCTCTGGCTTTACGTCCATTTTTAAAAATTTCTTTGTCAGTTTAATTTTCAATATTGACCGCTAGATTTTTTGTCGAATTCATTTTATTTTCGGTTGATTTTCAGACTTTTTTCCCTATAGCCAAAACCTTTGGGCTTCACGTCCGTTTATTTTTGTCTTCTTTGCTTTTAAATATTTTGGACTGATTTTGTTATTTTATTTGATAAATTTAAAAGCCCCTCCCCACCCCCGTTTGCGTCGTTTTATTTTTTATTGCTTTAAGTTTAATTTCTTTTATTTTCAGTCGGTGAATCTTTTGTAATTTCTTACATCTGCTAGTAAACATATTTTTTTTCTTTTTCGTTTTTATTTTTTCCTCCTTCTTTTTCTTTTTTTTGCGTGCTCAAACCCATCAAGTATGTCATGCGTTGCTCTCCTCTGCCCCTCTTTCTCTCTATCTGTCCTGTGAGTATCAGATTCTCCACATCCTCTTTTCTCAATACATGTCCGAGGAACTTCTGTCTTTTCCTGATGTTAAGTATAAGTTTCCTTTACGTTTCCATACTCTCCAAAACCTCGTTGATTACACGTTCGGTTCATTGCATCCTCAGCATCCTTCTGTAGAACCATATTTCAGCAGCTTTAAATCTTCCTCAGCCCTTGATGATAGTATCCAGCATTCGCTGCTATATTGAAAAACAGAAATTAATTAACAATCCAGTATTCTTTTCTTTGTTTCAGACGAAAGTCTTATTTCCTCCCGAGCCTTTGGAGAAATACTTTAATTGGTGTAATTTAATTTTTGCTGTTTCCTTTTTTCGTTTCGTCAATTGGTTATTAAAAAAAATCTAATTTTGCCTATAAGAAAAAAGAAACAAAAGTTGCAATCTAAAAAAAGAATATCCCTAAAAATTTGGTCTGTCAAAAAGAACCTGTTTACTTAAAAAAAAATTTCCTGATAAAGAAGACCAAAACATGGAATTCAATACCGCGAAAACTCGAAGAAAAATGAAAAAAGTATGGTCTCAAATGGATCATCTTCATGTGCCGTGTCCCTTCTGGGCGTAGGCAATCATGGACTTTCACTTGTCGCTCTCAATATCTTTTCTCTTGGTATCTCTTCTAAACCCCGCTCCGCCATCTATTTGCTCAGACTCTGTCTCTCCTTCTATTTATCCGACCTGTGAGTAACAAGTTCTCCGGACCTTCCTTCCTCATTAGGTGTCCCAGGAACCTCATTTGTCTTTTCCTGATATTTAGTATCAGTTTTCTTCTCGTTTGCCTCACCTCATCGTCGCACATCGTCCATGATATCCTACATACTTCTGTAAAACCCCATTTCTGCTGCCCCGAGCTTCTCCTTCATCCTTGATGAGATAGTACAACATTCGCTTCCATACAAAAGGACTGATATCACATAGCAATCCAGCACCCTTTTCTTTGTTTCTAATGAGATTTTCCTATCTTTCAGTACTCTGGTTAACTTCTGAAATGCGTCTTTGTTCCATGCCAATGCATATTAGAATCCATGTCGCATTTTCCCTTCTCTGTCAGCACACTTCCCAGGTATTTGAATTTTTTACTTGTTTTATTTTAGTTTCTCCGACTTGCAGTTGGCATATCGGCTTCTCTTTTTGCTGATGACCATCCATTCAGTTTTCTTGAAGTTTATGCTCAGTCCTTCCTTCTCACTTTCTTTTCCTACCTGTGTAGAAGGTCTTGCATTTTCCTTTGCGTGTCTGCACCGTGTCATCCGCGTATCGGATATTGTTGAGATTGTGGCCGCCAATAACGAATCCCGAACTATTTCTCATAATTGCTTCGCCGGACAGGCTGAAAAGATCTGGTGAGAAAACACACCCTTGTCTCACGCCCTTTGCAATTACTGAACACCTGCTGAATTCACTTCCTATCCGTACCCGAGCGGTTTTCTGCCAATATAGATTCTTGATTATCCTAATGTCTTTTCCAAAAATATCGGGGATGTCGAGCATCTCTATCAAGTCCCTGTGTCGTACTTTGTCGAACGCTTTTGCGTAGTCTATAAAGCACAGATAAAGGTTCTTCTGTATTTGTATTGCTTGTTCAGGTAGCATTCTGAGCATGAATATCGCATCCCTCGTTCCGGTATCTTTAACGAATCCGCATTGTTCTTGTTTTAACTCTAGGCCAATTGTGCTGCGCGCTCTGTTCATCAGAATCCGGATGATGAATTTTGTTATGTGGTTCATTAAATTGATTGTTCGATGGGGTTGACATTCCGTTGCACCTGACTTCTTAGGTAGTGTTATGAAGAAACATCCGCTTAGGTCCTCCGGTATATTGCCGCTGTTATAGATTTTGTTTATTATTTTTGTTAGTCTGTCTATGCCAATGTCTCTAGGGACATCAACATCTCTATTACAATCCCGTCTGTAACTCCAAAGATAAACTGAAGACAAAGACTGTAGCAGCATTCACCAAATTAAACAAGACAATCTGGAGGAGTTGCAGGAGATTTCAAAGCCTTCTGGAGGCTCTGGTTAAAACCAATGGCCATTTTAACACATCACTCAATAAATCTTGAGTCTAAATAATAAAAGAAATTTTAGGCAAAATTCAACTTTTTCATCAATATAATCTCCTTGTAGGGAGATACACTGATTCCAAAGCTTCGCTATCAATTCAATGCCTTTTTTTGTGGAACAATTAGTCTTTGGCTTCAAAATACCCCTTATTTTCGGTTTTTAATATTTCTGGTCCATCCATAAATTTGTGCATTGTTTGTTGTCCTGGAAAAGATCTCCGACATACTCGTCCCATCTCTGAAGTATCACACACACACACACACATACACACACACACACACGCACACACACACACACATATATATATATATATATATATATATATATATATATATATATATATTCACCAATAAAACGAACCATGCAAAAGGTAGAAAATTTCATCATCTCATTCAAATGAAAAAAAAAAAAAGAAATCTAAACCCAAGTACATTTTATGGGAAGACATGTCTCAGGTGTTGAGAGAGCCGTCTGAAATTGTTTTAGCCAATATCCACAAAATAAAGGATTTAAAGTATCTCTAAATTTTTAAGGTAGTAAATTTCAAAAACTCCAAAATTTTCCGAATGCCAAAAGGGTATTAATTGAGGTACTATTAGGCCAAGGATACCAACAAATATGATCCATGCTTCAAGAAGCAAATGACACCTTCTGGGCATATAAATCTGGACTAATATCTGCTTCGGTAGTGTTGCATCGACCAATTTCTAATTAAGAGGTCTGGAACAGATTTGCAACAATTGGAAGAAGTAGAGGTCTATACCTCAACGCTTTACCATAGGTGGGATCAAGTTGCTACGCAAAAATAAAGACAGTTGCATGAGATAGGTATCTTTCGGTCATTAACGGTGTTAAATAGAGTTAATGATTTTAGCCAAGATCTTAGCTTGTCGTTTGCAGGCTGCCCTGTCTAATTTGAGTGACTCTGAGCAGAATTGTGTTGAGTAAGTCTATTCAGGACAACCTTCATTTTGTACGTTTTGATCCTCAACCAAGTCAATAGCAAAGTTGTACTGACTAATTTAAGTAAGTCATTCGATAGAATTGACAATCGACTTCTGGAGGCTGTCTTTTTGAAGCCATTTGATAGAATTGACAATCGACTTCTGGGGGCTGTCCTTTCGAAGCCATTCGATAGAATTGACAATCGATTTCTGGAGGCTAGCCTTTCGAAGCCATTCGATAGAATTGAGGCTTTTCTTTCGGTTGCCGGTTTGGGACTGTATTTTAACACTTGGATACTACTTCTGTACGGCTTCATCAGTGTATTGTTGGAAGTGAATATGGCAAAATCGGATCCTTTCATGTTCTCTCTCCATTTGACAAGGTTATCCTTTTTTTGGCCTTGCTTTACGTTCTTGCGTTGGAACCTATCTTTTGTAAGTTAAAGGCGAATCCAGTTCTACGCGGAATCTCTTTACCTGGTGCTGCCACTTCGGTCAGGTATTCCGCCCATGCTGATGACGTTTCAGTTCTTGTATCGAGCAGAGCCAAGATTGACGAAATCGGCAAAGAGATTAGATGGTACGGGAAGATGACACGGACAAATTCAACCACGATAAGTCTGTTTGGTGATATTGAAGACAATTTCTATTCCGGACGAGCAAGATACCCGGCGTCTGGTTCGGTCCCGATCTATTTTTAAAAGTAAATTTGTCGGAGATGTGGGAGAAAATCAAGGTTGCATTTCGTCTGGGTTATCGGAGAAATCTTTACTTAAAGAGGAAGGCGGAAGTATATATTTCTCACATCTACTCAATTCGTTTTTACCATGAGTTCGTACTATTGCTTCCATATAACATATTAATGCAATTAGTTAGTCTTGTTCTTCTTTTTTTTTTTGGAAGGCAAGTTTCCAAGTTATGTTGGGAGATCTGTTACCTCAGCCCTTCTGAAAGCTATCTTGGTATACCTAGCGTTGAATTCGTCAGTATACGCTTCACATTACTTTCCTAGACCGGGTGTGTTTGTAATCGGAAAGAAATGGTCAATTCGGGAAAAAAGACGCCCGTAAGAACTACCAGCCCTTGAGAAGTGTGCACTCGTGCAAGAAGTTAGCCCAACGTTTACCCCGAGGTAAATAACGGTGAGGTATTTTACATTTGACAGGTGGCCTCTCCGACGGTATTATATAATGTGTTAGTGAGGGTCTATTCAAGGTGGTCTGATAGGTGAGGTCGGTTTAACGAAGCAAGAGGCTCGTTCCATATAGCCTAAGGCGCCTGAGTTGAAATGTATCACTAACGATGAGGCATCACTTACATGGTTCGTCATGCTAAATTCCTTCTGGTTCGGCAGAAAGACATTGTTCAGTGGGCTTGGGAGGTTCTCCGAAATGTATTTTTTACGCGAAGTTAACTTATCTAGGTAATGTATGCTCATTGGCCCCTATTATTTATGTTCCCATTTTCTTTAGTTTAATTCTTTCTTATCTCCCCTGTTAGGTGACCACAAATGTCAGTTCTCTGGTGGATGCGGAACACTTTTCGTTTTTTTAGTTTGATTTTTGTAATTGTTTTTTTTTATGTCAGGGTGAGTGTATGGTTTTGTATATGGCTGGTCGAATGATGGGTTTTTAATTTCGTCCAGTTAACTGATGATTCTGCGCCCAGTAAGGATTGTTCTTTTTTGTACACTAACCCAGTTTTGTTTAGTTTCTTGTATTTATAGTCTTACTAGCAGTACAGCCCGTGTGCTGAAAGCTTTAAAACTAATCCTGGAGCTCAGACTTTTTTGACGTTGGCACAAAAGTCTAAAAAGCAATAGTTGTTTCCAGTTAAAGCGAAACCGTAGACTGAAAGAAAAATGAATGGATGTAAGTCAAATTTTGATTTCCTGGTATCGATATCAAATAAGTTTTTTCGTCGTAAACTGAATATTGAAGGCTAAATAAGTCCTCTGAGTAAATGGTATCATGGGTGAGAATAAGAACTACAATTATACCTACTTAGAGCCAAACCCGAAGCAAAAACTAAAATAAAAGGGCTGAAAAAATACAGGCATACAGGCAGATAAACAGACACACACACAAACATCTTGCCTTTTATATATATATTATCGATTTTGTGCACTATTGTAAGAACTGCAACCTTGAAACTTCTGAATATTGTTTCTTATGTCTTTGTCTATGAGTGTATCACATTTGATTAAAATCGAACCACTCCTTTTATAACCCGATTTTTTCGATTATCGATTTTCGATATTTATCGGGGGTAACTCGACACAAAACCTAGCTAAGAACACCCGCAGACACTTATAGTAGAACTGTGTAAATTTTCAAGAAAATCGGTTCAGCCGTTTCGGAGTCTATATGTAACGGACACACACACAGAAACACATACACACACGCTGACTAAGTTCCATTTATAAATAAGTTTCGATTTACATTGTTAATATTCAATGGGTATTAATGTTTAAAAGTTATTATTTTATCTCCCCTCATCCAGAGACAAATTATATATATATATATATATACATGAAGACTAGTTAGAAATTCATACAGATTTGTGGTATTATGGTGGTCATAGTAAGAATAATATGTAAGTATGTGGTATTTTGGTGCAAGGTTATCATATAGTGTGTTTGGGTTTGTAACTATGTCTAGCAAAGTTTAAGTTAAGACTTATAATCTTAAGACGTCTTAATCTCTACTTTTTGCCTTGTTCCACATTTGTTGTATTTGTACAAAAATAACTATAAGGTGAGTAGTATTTAAAATGCACAACTATTTCCGTTTTATGTATGTGTATTTAATAAACCTTGTAGGGGAGGAATTATCTTTACGGGTCGACTCGGCGGAACTTGGTTCATGAAATAAAGCCGGAAATAAAGTGAAATAAACTTTTGTTTATTTACGTAAAAAAAATGAATTATTTTTTGCACAAAAATGAAGTTGTCCGTCAAACTGTAAAAAGGAAGAAAGAAAGGAACTGGGAATGTGAGAGGGAAAGGTAGGACGATGTGTAGAGAGCGAGATGAGAGAAAAAGAGGGTGAAAGAATGTTCGCTGATCCGTGATGCTGCTTGTTGTGTGAACTGCTGGATTCTCTGTGTGTGTGTGTGCTCCAAGCTGTCGCATGCCATTTTGGTGTGAGCTGGTTGCTCGGCCCTCTGCTCTGTTTAGAGTTTCTACCTTCCTTTTATCTGGATGGTGAGGCACCGAGGAGATCAAGTAATGTGTTTCTTATGTCGAGCCCTGATTGGTCAAAAAATCATATTTTTGACCACGTGGTGTGCTTTCCACTACGTGTGCCGTCCTTGTTTTTGACCCTACAAGGTATGGTAAGGGGTGAATTCCCGCGCAAATTGTATTTGTTTGAGATACACGTGGTGTGAATTAATTTTTATTGTGGTGTGTGTGTGTGTGTGAGTGTGTGTGTGTGTGTGTGTGTGTGTGTGTGTGGAAAATAAAATAAGAAACAGCACAACCTCTTCTCATTTGTTTTCTCTAACTATATTTCTGTTCCTTTGAAACTCTATCTAACTATGGCTTTCCTAATTCTCGGCTATTTTGAACAAAGTCTCCATTACAACATTGCAACTTCTTTCATAACATTTCAAACAAATTCGTTGCAAGCAAGATAGAAATGACGTATTTCATACTATTTTTTGTATTTATTGCCAAGTGGATAATTCTAAATGAAAATAGAATGGTTCTTTTGTTATTATTACTTAGCAAAATTTTACAAGGCAAATAGCGACAATTTAACCATCGCACCCTGTAGATTGAAACTATGTATTTCATACTATTTTTAGTATTTATTGCCAAGTGGATAATTCTAAATGAAAATAGGATGGTTCTTTTGTTATTATTACTTAGCAAAATTTTACAAGGCAAATAGCGACAATTTAACCATCGCACCCTGTAGATTGAAACTATGTATTTCATACTATTTTTAGTATTTATTGCCAAGTGGATAATTCTAAATGAAAATAGAAGGGTTCTTTGTTATTATTACTTTGCAAAATTTTACAAAGCAGCCAGGAAGTCTTTGCTTCGGCCAGCCAATAATAAGAAGAGACTAGCATAGGGAAGAGAGCACAAAAACTGGACACCAGAACAGTTCATTTAATGCACATGTTATTGTGCAGTATTAACAAAAGAACCATTTTATTTTAATTTAGAATTATCCACTTGGTAATAAATACTAAAAAATTGTATGAAATACATCATTTCATTTAAAAATCTGGGGTAGCCTAATAATTATGACCGGTGGTGTATAAATCATTAATGTTAGAAGTGCTACGATTTCAATCAGGTCAACACCCATGGTGATTAACTCAAAACGAGGCCGTGGTCTACCTAGTTCCTTTGAAACTCTATCTAACTATGGCCTTCCTAACTTAAAACATTGCAAATTCTTTCATAACATTTCAAACAAATTCGTTGCAAGCAAGGTAGCGAGATATAAATCGTTAATATTAGATGTGCTACAATTTCAATCAGGTCGACTCCCCTGGTGATTGACTCAAAACGAGGCCGTGGTTGTTTAACCCGTTATCTCAAAACGTCAAATGGTTCCGGATTAAGATAAATCTTCCTCTTGTTCTTAGCTTAACGGTCTTTCTCCTCCCACACACCTTGGGTTGAAATGACTAGATTATTTCTTATTCATTTTCCTTAGCGTATTTGCTTGGTACTTTCCTTATTTTTCTGCAATTTACTTTTCTTTTCTTTCTTTAAGGTAGTTCGTTCCCTTTCACATCTATTTGTCAAAATAATCTCCTTATTTTCTCTCAGGTAGAGACTTAAGATAAAAAAAAAATGTTTTTCCTCCCCGCTCAGTCTATTTCGTTTAAAGTATTAAGAAATAAGAAAATTTCGCAAACAGACTGTACTGAATTGGTACTTAATGTTAATTTTTCAATATGGCACCGAAACTTCCCTCACAGATAAAGATACTTCAGATACTTTCGATGTGATTGAACAGATTGATGTTAAAAATAACCTGTACGGAACATGTGAGCAACGAGGAAGTTTTATGGCAAATGGGAATGAAAAGGAAAATTACAATAGAAAAGAAACAATTTCTGAAACAAATTATGAGGAAAGAGGGTTTTGAAAACTAAAGACACATAGGGCATATTGAAGGCAAGAGGAGCACATGATAATAGCAAACATTTTATTTAATGCGTTTATGTATATAAATGAAAGAGTAATGACTGGTAGAGATGTTAAAAGAAAATCTAATTGCTATGAAATATTAATCAATGTATATGACAGAAGATAATGAACAGTTGCCTCAGAGATGAAGAGGAAACTTTAGGCGAATGATATATGATTCGACAGATATTAAGAATACTATGGACTGAATTTAGCTGACTTTTTTCGGATGTATAATTAAGAAGGACGGCTTGGAGAATTTGATACTTACAGGGCATATTGAGGGTAAAAGAGCTAATAGGAAAAAGCATGTAATCTTCCCAAAGTTTTTTTGAAAATGAATGAAAGGACGGAGACTGTAAGGCGTAAAATATCCTAGTTAACATTGTGAAAATAGGAAGTTGTGGAGAGCCATAATCTCCAAAGTCTTGAAATTAGACGGCGCATAAAAGTAGATACGATCATTTTATAAATACCATGAGCTAAACAACAAATGCACTTCAGCTAGATAAACAGTGTTGGATTACTTTTCCTTCCCCAATTAGTATGCGCCGTGCTCGTCCGGTCTGGGAAAACTTCATGACCAATCATCGGGGATGTCTCCGTTTAGACGCTAATAGGTGAAAGGGTATTTCTGGCATGTGGTTAGATACAACATTTTGCAAAAAATTAGCTAATTGTCCTTTTCAGTGTCTGAGAGAAGGTATGCAACACACTTTTATACTTCGTTAGTATGTTTGCACCAAAAACAATATAAAGTAAATAACTAGCTCTCTTTACTTTAATTCTGTTATAAATATTTGTGTGATTATGTTTATCGACGGCCAGATATTACAAAATTGACCAAAAATATATTTGGTAGATAAAAACAGTTGTCTTCTAGGTTTTGGGTCATATATATATGACTGTTGGTCATTCGTGGTCGAGAGGTCTAAGATGCTCCAGACCACATGGTGGCTTTCCCTATGTGGATAGGAGTCGCAGATTCGAATCCTGCCGAATGATACACATTTTCGTAACAAAAATTTATCGTAAATAATCAGGCCGGTAGAAATAAATATATAATACTGTTTGATTATAAACAGAATATCTACTTAAATACGAGTATCGATCAAAAGATTGTTCAAACAAATTATTTCATATATATATATATATATATATATATATATATATAGTAGATCATATGCATGTATATAGTATATCATAATCTTAAAGTACTTTTAATTTCCCTCCCGTACTCTGTTGCACCAAGCAAACAGAAGTCCCATTTCCACTGCCATGACTATTTCTGATGGGACTTCTGTTTGCTTGGTGCAACAGAGTACGGGAGGGAAATTAAAAGAATGCTTCAAACAAATTATAACACTCTAATATATATATATATATATATATATATATATATATATATATATATATATATTAGAGTGTTATAATTTGTTTGAAGCATTCAGAATGATTGGAGAGAGAGCTTGACTTGACGTCCGTCCACTGTATGTATGTGTGAAGATGTGACTCCGATCTCGAAATATTAATGAATAATAAATAGGTAATACCCAACACCTTCTTTACCTTCCTTTATTATACTAAACGAATTGTGATAGCATCCTAACACCTACCCATACACCATATATATATATATATATATATGTGTGTGTGTGTGTGTGTGATTTTCTAAACATATATTGTTAAATATAACAGACGATGAATGTTTATTATGTTTAATCTCAGAACCAGCATAATAAAAATATCTAAATATTAGACAATTTTTGTCTTTCTTTTGATCTGAAATTAAAGCCAAAATACGTTGTTTAGCATGGCTCATGATTAAACATAATAGACATACAATGTCTGTTATATTTATCAATATATGTTCATTATATTATAAATTATATATTGTAAATAAATATGGTTGTGTATTTAGACGCCAACAATTCGTTTATATCTCATTTACGATTACTGACAAGTCACTACGATTAAGCTTTTTATTCAATTTTTTTTGCATTCATATAAAAATAATGTAAGCATCAAAACAATAAGAAAAAAAGCAAACTCAAAAATATCAATAATATAAACGGCCATATCTTGCTGACCGTGTTTGGAAATAAAAAAAATCCCATCACTATAGACAGACATGTATAAAAATACAGATGTTCAGTTAGAAATAATATTAATAATAAAACATACTTGATGATGGCTAATAGAATAGGTGAAAGCTCCCGGGTATATCGAACATTCGGACAGTTTTTACACATTTTATGTCAAGAAAAAAAAAACTGATACGAATGCAAGAAAATTGAATAAAAGGCTTGTTCCATATTCCCGTTCAGGTCGGATGTATGTATGTATGTATGTATGTATGTATGTATGTCATAAGTTTAAAACAATTAATGTATATTTTTTAAAATTTAAAATTAGTTTGAGCAGTTTTGAATGGTATATTTATTGGGTATAATCTTTTGAGTAGACATGTTTGATTTTGTTTCAAGAGGGAAATTAAAATCTACTGATCTAAAGATTTGTCATATTAATGGAATTATCTCCCCTACTTGAAAACGAACTTTTAATATCTTTTTAAAATGGAAAACTATTTCCAGGCTGTCTGTGATTATTTTTATTAAGCTACTGAGAGCCATAGATTATGACTTGCTTTACTGTTGCGGCTTCTCGTTGAGTGACATTTTATTTGATAAGAATTCAATTCTCTAGGCCAGAAGATATCAATTTCCTTATTAAGAAAACAGCAAAAACATTTATAACTACTAAAATAAACAATCGCACCTACCTCCCATTAGCATGGACCAGGCTTGCCTCCCAGAGAGTAAAACACTACGCCTCCTTGGTCTCACACTTTCAGCGGACCTCAAGTGGAATGACTATATCGAATCCATTGCTAAATCTGCTGCTATGAAAGTCGGTTCTCTGTGCAGGACTCGGAAGTTTTTTCCGTCTGAATCTATCCTGCACATATATAAATCTACCATCCGCCCGTGCATTGAATACTGCTGCCATATCTGGTCGGGTGCCTCTGCTATTCTCCTCGGGCTTCTCTACAAGGTAGAGCGGAGGGTCTGTAATGTGATCAATACCGACTTGGCAGACCGCCTGCAGTCCCTCTCTTACCGGCGCAACGTGGCTTCCCAGTGTCTTTTCTATAAATACTTTCATGGCTTCTGCTCCGATGAACTTAAATCATTGACGCCCCCTAGGTACGAATTTGTACGAGATACTAGATTAGCAACTAGATCCCACCCTTTTACAGTGAAACCGATAAAATACAACCGCAACTTCTATTTCAACAGTTTCTTTTCTCGCACTTCCCGACTGTAGAATTCCTTTCCACATGATTGCTTCCCCGACGGTTACAATCTCCAGGAGTTTAAATGTAAGGTCAATAGACAACTCCTAACACACGAACTCGCTCCCATTCTTTCAAACACTCTTCCCATCTACCCTAACCTCATCCTCGGTATCTTTACCAATCTATCACCTTCCTTCTGACATTTCCTATATCTAACCACTCCTTCTCTTTACCTTCTCCTCTGTAGCCCCAGGCGCAATAGTGGCAGTGGAATGCCTTGCATGGGGTGAAATGATTAAAAAAAAACTATGTTTATAGTAGTAACACATATCTACACTATATTGGAATTTTAAGGAAGAAATATTTTTTTAAATATTAATAGAAAAGTTAGTTAATACATATGAACAAATTAATCTTTATTTTGAAATAATTTAATTAAATATTTCAATCCACGATTCAAGAAAATTTGTTTATTGTTGCTTGCGAGCAAATGAAAACTGGAAATATTTAAGGAGTAATTAATAGTAACTAATTTACATTAGACTTATACTTTTCTTTTCTTTTACGTAATCTTTTGTGCGTTGTGTTGCAGTGGATATCGACTCGGAACGAGGAATCGGGGAGCCGAGTTCGAATTCCAGTTGAATTCCTTGCATTCACTTACGCGCAAATATCCTTGGGAAATATATTAATCCATCTCTTCCTTCCAGTTATGGGTTAAATAACAGGAGAGATTGGGTTCTATAGCCTTGGCTGGCAACCAGTCTACCGCAGAAAGCAATGACAACCTACTGCGGGATAATCTTCTGCCTAGTCAGTCATGTCTCTTTCGAGACATGATCGCCCAAGCGTGTATCACGTATGGCACTTAACTGACTGAATCTTTTGTACCAAACAAAAACAAATTCCGCTAGAAATAGTCATGTCAGTGGGAAGTTTTCATCGTCCCGGTCTAAATTAAATTTCAATGTCTTACGAGATTTCATATGTTATTTTTCTAAATTTTTTAAGATATTGTATTTGTTATTTTCTTTTTTTAATCATTTCCCCCTAAGCAAGGCATTCCTCTGCCACTATTGCGCAGGGGGTTACATAGGGGAAAAAACGCTGAGATGAACAGCAGGGTCGTCGCCCGACCATATATGACATCAGCCCGTTACGATCACCGAAGTAAAGCAACGTCTCGCTTGGTCAGTATGTCGATGTGTGACTACTTGGGAATAGCAGGTGCCAAAATATTAGATGTGCAGTTGGTGTAATAACAGCTACGGATTTGAAATCAAAAAGCCGAGTTTTAATTTTAGTCGGATTCGTTATATTGGTTTACGCACAACTAACTTTGGTAATATTATGAACCCCCTCTTTCCTCACACTATGGGTTAATTAGTAGGACTTGTGTCAGCAAGTCATTGTAATCGCCAAAACAAAAACTTACAGTATAAAAATATTTTTTGTCTTTAAATTGTCGTATCCTGTGGGCACTCACACATTTTTTAAAAACAACCGGAAATAAAAAATTCATCTCCCACCCTTTTATGGTTGAAATAGTTAAATGTAACCCTCCGCTTCTACATCACCAGTTTCTTTTCTCGCACTTCCCACCTGTGGGACTTATTTTTGTTTAATTGCTTTCCTGATAGCTACAAACTCCAAAGATTTAAAGGCAAAGTCAATTGTCATCTTTTGTCTTCTTTAATTCTGTTCTTCTTTTAGCGTTTGTTGTAAAACTGATCCTGCATGCCTTAAAAATTTAGAAAACACGACTAATCCGGACCTGCATGCCACGTAGGGATCATCATCTCGCAGTTGCGTTTATGACCTCGGGCTGCGTGCGGCTCTGTTGTATCTCCGTGCGAGCATAGATATGCGTCTGAGAAAAAACAACACTGAGAGATGCCCAGTCCCCGGGAAACATTTTTCTGAGGCTGAACCCCCTCACTGCGCTAGATCGGTGGCTGCTACCGAGCACAGCGTAATAGACGGTTGCCGTGAATGGGCAATTTAAGGCCCTGGGCCGTGCGTAAGCGTTCGCGTTCTTCACCATAAAATCGACCTTGTGTCATATTTAGATCTCAGTGGGGAGACGAGGTAAATATTATACGTAAGATCAAAGTGAATTGACTGTTCCAGCAGCATACAGTCGTCCTTTTGCTTCATCCAGTCATCATCAGCCGTAATTGCAGTCACCAGCCACGATATGCGATAAACTATCTTTTTCAGGACAATGATCTTCAACACTATTCTCACCATATCTACATGAGCATGCAGAGATATTTTTTTGCCTAGTGCACATTAACCTTATTTTTGTCGATGTTGGGCAATTTATATTTTTACTTTTATTCTTTATTTCCCTCTTTTTGTTGTTGTATTCTGTCATCCAATATGTGTTTGTGAACCAATGCATTATCGGCAACGATATACTGGACACATTTTAGAGAATACCAGAATAGACTTTGCACTGTCACACTAGATCAAAGAAGTCAGGTGCATCAGCAGGTTGACCTGATAAATGATCAAACTGCTGGGTTCAGATTCATATTTCATATTTATCAGCGGATTCTCCTGACATTTAAATACACATATTGGCCACAGCTGGGTCAACTGTGTGTATGGTGGTGGGGGGTCAGTATCACAAATACTGATAAATAGATAAAGAATGAGATGAGACAAAATTTGACAAAAATGATCTCTGACCAAGGTGCCTAAGATCAAAGTGTAATATCTGTTGCAGTAACTAACAGAACTGCAGTTCTAGTCAGCTACCGTCATCAGTTCCAGCAAGCCATTCTTGCTAACAGCAACAATATGCAATAAAATGTCCTTTTCCGGACAACAATTATCCATGGCTACAAAACTGTCCTTCTCAGAACAATGTTTTTAACACTCTTCTTACCCTCTACATAAGCATTCAGAGATATTTTTTGCCTAGTGTCACAGTAACCTTATTTGTCTCGATGTATTTTCTTTTAACAAAAATAAACTTGGCAAGATATATTTTTTTTTACTCATGTCTTCCTTTTGCTTGTTGTCTTTTGCCATTCAATATCTTTTCGCGGGCCAATATAGCATACGAAACAAAATAAATTGCAAAAGGATTATAAGCAAATCAATCAACAGTTACAAATAAAAATAAGTTTACAATAAACCTTTGTTTTATGGGAGTACATTTAAACATTGATAGAAAGACATTGATAGAATTTACGACAGAACTGCGGCGACTTGATGTAACATACGAAATAAATATGGAAAAGCAAAAAAGTTATGAACAGTCGTCATAGAAACGCTAACATAGAAGGTAGTTAAATATTAAACATTTTTAAAAATCAAAATCAAAGAAATCTTTTAAAGTTAATGCATGTATATTTAAAAGTCATGTCAAAATAACTCATTTCTGTTTATCAATTCACCTAAGGCAAGGCAGGACTGCCACTAGTGAGCAGGTGGTTACAGAGAGCGAGAGAGAGAGAGATAGATAGATAGATAGATAGATAGATAGAGAGAGAGAGAGAGAGAGAGAGAGAGAGAGAGAGAGAGAGAGAGAGAAAAGACTAGATATAGTGTGTATTGAAGAAAGAGTAAAAGATGAACAAGATTAAAGAAGATAGAAGAGTTATAGAGATTGTTAGCTATTAGGGAAGCTAGCAAACGGTTCCCCAGGCTGGAACCGCGAGAAAAGTAACTGTGAAGTAGAAGTGACAGTTACATTTGTCTGGGTACAGGGGGTATAGGGGTATTGGAAAAAGGATAGAAAATAAATGGCATTCAAGAAGTTAGATACCAACTGACGTTGCATTTAAATCTTTGGAGGTTGTTGTTATTAGGGAAGAAATTAAGAGAAGTGTGTTTCATGGGCGGAAAGTGTGAGAAAAGAAACTGTTTGGGTAGATGTGGAAGTTGCAGTTATAGTACAGGAAGTATTGAAGATAGGATAAAGGATGAACGAAATTAAAGAAGATAGATTGATCGCGTTTAAATTTTTGGAGATTGTATAAGTGAATGCTGGACGATCTTATCAAAGATGAAGGAGAGGCTTGAGGCAGCAGAAATGTGGTTTTACAGAAGGATGCTGAAAATACCATGGGCGGAGCACGTGTGTAACAATGAAATGTTGGAAACGATGCAAACGAGAAGAAAACTGATAATAAATATCAGAAAGAGACAAATGAGTTTCCTGAGATACGTAATGAGAAAGGGAGGTCTGGAGAACTTAATACTCACAAGTAGGATAAACGGAAGGAGAACAAAGGGAAAGCAGCACGAGACGTACTTGTTAGGTCTGAGCAAATGGTTGACGGAGCTGGGCTTGGAAGAGATATCAAGAGAAAAATTATTGACAGCGACAAGAGACAGAGCCAAGTGGAAGTCCATGATCGCCTACGTTCTGAGGGGGACACGGTACACAAAGAAGAAGAAGCTATCAGGGATGCAATTAAACAGGAAGGTGTTCCACATGTGGGAAGTGCGAGAAAAGAAACTGTTGATGTTGAAGCGGGGTTTACATGTAATTATTTCAACCGTAAAAGGGTGGGCTGTTTATTTTTATGGCATATCAATCTCGGCGGGCCATTTAATGCCAAATAATTTTTTTATTGCTGGTAATAACTTTTTCTTTTCAACAAGTCATTGTTGTTTTTTATATAAGTCTTTGTGTCTGGTAAGACTTTTTTTTCTTTTCGAGTATCAAGATTCATTGGGATTTGTTTTTAAGGGCAGGGTCCCCAAGTCCTACCCTTGTTATTTAACCCATAACTGGAGGGAAGGGACACCAGTGCTTAAGTGAATGCAGGGTATTCAACTGGAATTCGAACTCGGTTCACCGATTTCTCTTTCCGAGCCTATATCCACTGCACCACAACGCACATCCGTCACTAAACGCTTAAAGCACCTTGTATTCCCAAGTGGACACCCATCTAAGTACTGACCAGGCTCAACGTGGCTTAACTTCGGTGATCGAGCGAAAACCGGTGTATTCAACATGATATAGCCGTAAGCACGTACATCCGTCACTAAACGCTTACAGCACCTGGTATTCCCAAGGGGTCACCCATCTAAGTACTGACCAGGCTCAGCGTTGCTTAACTTCGGTGATCGAAGTGTATTCAACGTGATATGGCCGTTAGCCCAGAAATCGCGAAGAAAAGGCTAATAAATTACATTAAACTGGTAGTTGGGTGCCAATCTAGTAGCACGCTTAAATTAACGTGGTCAGGGAACCAAGAAACAAGCCCCCCCCCCACCAGGGTTGTGGACATGAAAATATTTGTAGAGAAAGAACAGAGGGAAGCCACTTGGCGTCAGTGTGAAAGTGGCTGAAGTCAGGATTGAATACAAACAAAACGATAATCTTCTAACAGTCAATAAAGCTAAATCCTATAAGAGGCAGAGAATATTGAACTTAGTGATCAGTCGTTTGATTTACACGAAACATTTATTAATTTGTTTCTATTTTCATCTGGGATTGGCAGTTTCTTACAAATATAGCGCCATTTTAAACCGTTTCGTTTCTGTTTAATAACAAGCCAAAAAATCACTGATTTTTAGTCGAACATCGAGTTCAATATTCTGTTCTTCAGAAATTAACAGTCATGTTTTTGGTTTCGAAGGACGTCGACCTGCTGTATTGAAAACAAGTTCCACTAAATATATCAAAGAAACCATGACCTTATTTTAAAAACCTGGTTTGTATTCAGATAAATGAATGCTGCGAAAATTTTTTAAATGATATTTTAATTTATATTTCTGCTTTACTTAGAGTTCTTTTTACATTTATAATAGTTTATTTACATTAAAGATGCTTATAGCTTTTTTTAAAATTATTAATAAATAATTTAATAAATTAAGTCGCGGGAAAACCTTGGAATATTTCAAATATTTTTATCAGGCGTACATAATATGCACACTATGTCAGAATTAATCATGCAAGTTAATTTTTTAGCTATAAAATTAGTATTAACCAACAGATGTTGGAAGAAGTTAAAAGAAATATTTACGTTAAATACTTCCTACTGGAGATAAACTGATGTATCTGTTTTTCATCGTTATAAAGTAATCGATTCATCCATCCAAAAACATTACACGTTGTATTATTTTATTATGCAAATTAATACGGGAGCAAACATACTAGGAGTCACAAGGGATAGGGAGACGTGGAGAACCATGATCGCCTACGTCCTGAAAGGACAGGGCACATAGAAGAAGAAGAAGAAGAAGAAGAAGAAGATTTAAGTTAAATAGCAACATAAGTTTATATTGGACATCAAATGGGATGTCGGTTTTTTATTGTTATTAAGTACTAGCAGTGTAGCCTGGCGTGGCTCTGGTGTAATGAAAGCATTAAAACTAATCCATGGTCCTGGAGATCAGACTCTTTGGACGTTGGCACGAAAGACTAAAAAGCAATAGTTGTTTCCAGTTAAAGCGAAACCGTAGACTGAAAGAAAAATGAATGAATGTAAGTCAAATTTTGATTTCCTGGTATCGATATCAAATAATTTTTTTTCGTCATAAACTGAATTTTGAAGGCTAAATAAGTCCTCTGAGTAAATGATATCATGGCTAAGACTAAGAACGACAATTATACCTACTTAGAGCCAAACCCGAAGCAAAAACTAAAATAAAAGGGCTGCAAAAAATACAGACATGCAGGCAGATAAACAGACACACACACAAACATCTTGGCTTTTATATATATGCATATATTATCGATTTTCTGCACTATTGTAAGAACTGTAACCTTGAAACTTCTGGATATCGTTTCTTATGTCTTTGTCTATGAGTGTATCAAATTTGGTTAAAATCGGACCACTCCTATAACTCGATGTTTTCGATTATCGATTTTCGATATTTATCGGGGGTACAACGACACAAAACCTAGCTAAGAACACTCGCAGACTCTTATAGTACAACTGTGTAAATTTTCAAGAAAATCGGTTCAGCCGTTTCGGAGTCTATATGTAACGGACACACAGACACACATACACACACAGACAAAGTTCTATTTATGAATAAGTTTTGATAAAATTTGTACAACCTAGAATTATGAAATTTAATGTCTTCACATTAAAATTGGAATTATCCACCGATGCTGAGACAATATATTTACGTTAAGTTGTATCTACTGGGAATCGGTTTTCTGTTGTTATTAGGCCATAAAGGGGACTACACTGGAATAACTACAGTATGTCAGATTCTATTATGTTAGTAATTTATTGGCAATATAATTGGTATTATTCAACAGATGTTGGGAAAACATTCAATATATATTTACGTTAGTTGCGTTATGGTGCAGTGGATATCTGCTCAGAACGAGAAAGCGGAGAGCAGGGTTCGAATTCGTTGCATTCACTTAAGCGCAAATACCCTTGCGAAAAGTATTAATCCATTTATTATTTCCAGCTATGGGTTAAATAACAGAACAGATTCGGTTGGCAACCAGACTACTGCATAACGTAAGGGCAGCCTACTGCGGAAAAATATTCTCCCCAGTCATGTCTCTTCCGAGACATGATCGCCCAAGCGTGTATCCCTATGTACCTTAACTGACTCACTGATCAATATGTTCCGTCTTATTGTCTTACGTGACGTGTCTCTTCAAGTCGTAGACGATAATAGCCCTTCACGTCTTTCTATCCTTTGTAGCTCTTAACAGGTTTTGTGTTTCCGTTATTTCCCCAAAACTCTGTTTTGACATCCATTTTTCAAGCTTAGCAAAAATGTCTCTTCATGCTGTTAAATATAAGTTTCTGTTTTGTTTATATTCTTTCCAAAATCTTGTTGTTCGCCTATTCAGTCCATGGTACCCTCTGAATCTTTCTATAGGACCACAATTATGTTGCTTAGAGCCTCTTCTTCATCTTTGATACAAATCCTGAAATGGAGGATCGGTTTTCTATTAATATCTAAACTTATATATGAAATGAATTTTGTCTGTATGTGTGTGTGACTCCCCTCTGTCTTTTCTACAAGTATTTTAATGTCAACTGCTCTGATTAGCTTTTTCCTTGGTTCCTGGCCACATATATTTACTCGTACTACTAGGTTGGCACCAAAGTCCCACCATTTTATGTTCTAAATAGTTAAGTATAACCACCTCTTCTACGCTAATAGTTTCTTTTGTCGCACTTCCCTGAGACTATTACATTACTTTTTTTTTTAATCATTTCACCCCGAGCAAGGCGGAAACACCACTGATGTGCAGGGGGCTACATAAATTTAAAAAGATTAATTAGAAAAGAGTGAGGAGTACAAACTCGTTAGAAAGGAACAATAGAAAGCTGAGAAAGCAGGTGCGATGACAGGTACATAGGTGGAGAGAAAAGGAGGGTTATATAGGGGTGGGGAGAGAGCTAGAGTCCAGTGGTTAGTAGATAAGTATTGACTTTGCATTTAAATTTCTGGAGGTTGTAGCTGTCAGGAAAGCAAGAATACGGGAGCGAGTTCCACAGGCGGGAAGTGCGAGAGAAGCTGCAGGAGTAGAATTGTCGTCTGCATTTGGCTAACTTGACTGTGAATGGGTGGGACCCAGATGCCAGTCTGCTTGCACGAGTAAACACCTGTTGAGGAGGCATCAGTGACTTCAGTTCGTCTGAGCAGAAGCCATGAAAGTATTTATAGAACAGACAGAGGGAGGCCACCTTTCGACTATGGGGAAGTGGCTGCAGTCGAGCCGCCAGATCAGTACCTATCACGTTACAGGCTCTCCTTTGGAGCCTGTCAAGAACACTTAGGAGAACGGCAGGGGCACCTGAGCATAAATGGCAGCAGTACTCCATGCTTTGCAGAGGGAACGACATTTGCTCTCTTTGGAGCTGGTGAGTGGACTTTTTGTGGACAAAAATCAGCATTCAACAAAGATCGACTCACAACTGAACGATACAAGATTAGTATTCACAAGGCATCAGAAATAGGCGCGTAAATGAACATCAGTGTTGTAATGTCCTGACCAATAAAAGGGAAATAACTTCTGGTGTCCCAGGGGTTACGGCCCCTGCGGATCCGGAAGGGAACGGGATAATAAGAAGGGACGCTAGCAGTTGTTCGTCTTGGCTCTCTCATTAATCATCATCCACCCTGTTGACCCACGATGGTGGTAGTCGATGATTAGCAAGCATTGATTGTCTCCATCACCAAACATTACATTATCATAAAAATGCAAGTATAAGTAAATGAAAATAACGCGCGTCAAGCGTATTTAACTATAAACGAATTGTGTGTATAAGTCGATCATGTTAGTTTTGTAGCACGTTGGAATATTTGTTGTTGCTTTCTTTTGCGTTTCTTTGTCTTTTTTCTGTTGTTGTTGTTGAGTAAACGACTCTGTCCTCGTCGCCAATGTAATCTTTTGTGTTGGAGACAATCGGTGCTTGCTAAACATCGACTACCGCCATTGTGGGTCAACAGGGTGGATGATGCTTAATGAGAGAGAGTAGACGAACCCTGCTAGCGTGCTTGGCGTCCCTTTTTATTATCTCGTTCCCTTCCGGTTCCGCAGACGCCTCCTCTGAACTGGCCGTGACCGGTTAGAGACCATCCTTAAATATTCAATCCAGCCACGTGGGGTGGCTCAGAAACGATTTTTTAGCTATAGAAAAACTATTTCTCTGACGTATTTAAAATTTTGCGATTTGATGACCAATCAGGATCCAGAGTTCAGCTACACTAGACATCCTTGGTCCTCGCCATGCAGTTTAGCGCTTGACGTGCAGTAAAAGTGATGTAAACTTTTTTTTAATCATTTCACCCCATGCAAAGTAATAAAGCCACTAATACCCCAGCAGTTTTTGGGGGTGAAAGAATATGAGAGAGAGAGAGAAAACAATATTAAGGAGAGAAATCAACAGAAGAACAAGAATTAATAAGACAGAAAATAACGACTGACACTGCATTTAAGTTTTTAAAGATAACAAAATGGCGAGTAAGCCAAAAAGCCGGGAAAGAATTTGAAAAGCGAGAAGATCTCTCACAGACAAAAATATTAATATATGAATTATGTTACATCTCGGAAAAGTATGAGATATAGCTGTCAATCTAGTCGGTCATTTAAGTGCCATACGTGATACTCGCTTTGGGCAATCATGTCTCTAAAGAGACATGAATGACTGGGCAGAAGATTATCCCGCAGTAGGCTGCCATTACTTTCTGCGGCAAACTGGTTGCCATCCAAGGCTATATAAACTAATCTGTTCTATTATTTAACCCATAACTGGGGGAAGAGATGGATTATTATCTTTCCAAAGAGTAATTGTACGTAAACAAATGCAATGAATTCAACTGGAATTCTAACTCGGCTCCCCGATTTGTCATTCTGAGTCGATATCCACTGCACCACAACGCACACCCGACACTGAATTAAGTGCCATACGTGATACACTCTTTGGGCGATCATGTCTCGAAAGAGACATGGCTGACTGAGCAGAAGATTACTCCGCAGTAGGTTGCCATTTCTTTCTGCGGTGTACTGGTTGCCAACCAAGGCTAGAGAACCCAATCTGTCCTATTATTTAACTCATAACTGGAGGGAAGATATGGATTAATATCTTTCCTAAGGGTATTTGTGCGTAAGTGAATGCAACGAATTCAACTGTAATTCGAACTCGGCTTCCCGTTTTTCATTCCGAGTAGATATCCACTGCATTACAACGCACATCCACTATCTAGTACTGAGATTAAATTAATAAAACCGAGATACCACCGAGGAAAGCTCATAAGATCAATTACTATGTCAATAGAAAAGGCAGAGGGAAGCTACATTATGACGGTAGGAATGTGAATAAAATCTAGATGACCGGACAGGACCAATAACATTGCAGATAGTTCTTTGGATTTTATCAAAAATCTCTAAATAGTAGAAGCGGAAATCATGGAAACAACAGATCAGATGTGACAGCAATATCCAATGCCTGGACAAATTGTCGACAAAAATATGTAAGATAAATTCTATAAATATATGTCTAGCACGATCTGAATAATCAACTTTCTTAATGGCAGTCGTAGGAATGGATTCAATACAATATTTTCATGTCATGACTGTGGTAAACATTAGCTTGTGGAGGGGGACAATGACACATTCTCTTGGAGGTTAGACAATTAAAAGTGATTAGATTTAATTTGGAGGCATTCAAATCAGCAAGCCATTTCTGAAACCAGTCAACAACATATTGTAAGTAATTTTTTTTAGATTATCTGCCAATCTGAACTTATCGCGATGTTCAAACGTACTATTAAGACAGTATTGAATAATTGTGACATTTTTATAAATACCGAGTTGAGATGTGATGACATCGAGAAGATATGGTTGAAAATTTAGAACAACGAGGGTCCAAGGAAAGAACACCATTGCAAATACCTCATGTATTAAGTCGATTAAATGCCATATGTGATACACCCTTTGGGCGATCATGTCTCGAAAGAGACATGGCTGACTAGGCAGAAGAATTTCCCACAGAAGGTTGCCATTACTTTCTGCGGTAGACTTGTTGCCAACCAGCGCTACAGGACCCAATCTGTCCAGTTATTCAACCCATAGCCGGAGGGAGAAGAGATGGATTCATACCTTTCCTAATGGTATTTGCGCATGAGTAAATATAATGAATTCAATAAGAATCTGAACTCGGCTCTCCGATTTCTCGTACCGAGCTTATATCCACTGCATCACACGCACATCCATCATGCATTACAGCCTTCAAACTAGTAAAGTTAAAATAATAAAATGTCCCACACATGTCCAAGATTTTTTTTTTGAAATCACCAAATGGGTTAGCTTGATCAGTCAGTTAAGTGCCATATGTGATACACGCTTTGGCGATCATGTCTCGAAAGCGACATGACTGACTGGGCAGAAGATTATCCTGCAGTAGGTTGCCATTGATTTCTGCGGTAGACTGGTTGCCAGCCAAGGCTATAGGACCCAATCTATCCTGTTATTTAACCCATAACTGGAAAGAAATAGACGGATTAATACGTTTCCCAAGGTATTTGCGCATAAGTGAATGCAAGGAATTCAACTGGAATTCGAACTCGGCTCCCCGATTTCTCGTTCCGAGCCGATATCCACTGCACCACAATACAACATCAAAAACGGTAGCAACAAAGGGCCACGACAGTTGAAGGTCATTGACGTTTCGATGAACAGCCGTATCTTTTCATTCTCATTAAATTTGACATTAATTACAAGGGGCATGAATGTGAATTTATCGAACGAAGACGGAGAGAAGACATATCGATTGCAACAGAAAAAAAAAACTTCTATTTCCAAATTGATATGTTCTTTTCATCAAGTGACACGAAAAGACTTTATGTTTTTATTCTCTGTATCGCTTTTCTGATAATCAAACATTGAAAGAATAAAACTTAATTTGGTAAGATTGGAAATGGTATACATTGATATTTACTGACACATATCGTCATTGGATGCATGGTCATCAATAAAAAGGGTAGCCCAATATGCCAAATACAGGTCGGGGATAAGACGGAAATGCGACACAGAGATCCGAAGACGAATTGGCGAAGGAAGCATTCCAGAAATTGAGTAAAGTATTAAGAGACAGAGCAATTTCGCTAGAAACAATGAAGATAGTACTGGATTGCTATGTGTTGTCAGTTCTTCAATATGGCAGTGAATGCTGGACAATATCATCAAATATGAAGGAAAAACCTGAAGCAACTGAAATGTGGTTCTACAGAAGGATGCTGCGAATATTATGGATCGAGCATGTGAGCAATGATGAGGTCTTAGAAATGATGAAAACAAAATGTAAATTAATACTGAGCATCAGGAAGAGACAGCTGAATTTCTTGGGGCATGCAATGAGGAAGGAATGCTTGGAGAACCTGATACTAACAGGCCAGATAGAGGGAAAAAGAGACAGGGGAAAGCAATGGATAACATATTTGAAGGATATAATAAGGTGGATGATGGAACGAGTTTGCATGGTGTAACAGGAGAGTGCGTGCTAAGAACCACCAGGGATAGGGAGAGGTGGAAAGCCATGATCGCCTACGTCCCTAAGGGACAGGGCACATAGAAGAAGAAGAAGTGCGAATAAATTAATGGTAGCTACAAAAAATAGCCTATCATCTTTGACATTAATAACTATAACGATGCAATGGAACGTATAAGTTTCTGGGCCGCCCTGTAGACTGGGGCTTCAGAATACGCCGACTGCACCTTTACAGTGGAGTAAACCCCACCCCAATGAGTCCTGGATTTGACGATAAATTGCATCCGGCATCAATACATCTAAATGGGAAATTCTGAGGAGCATGCAATCACCTCTAATTGCTGTTGTTCCCAGGTTCACCCTGATCAGTAGTAGAAGAACCTGTTAGGGTCCCGGCTATGGGAAAATAGTTCACCCCCAAATTGTGATCAAAACAGTATGGAAATATAGAAACCGATTTTTATCGTGAAAATTCAGACAGTACTATTTTGAAGAAGAAAATATTACCAGCAATATACAAGATAACGAAATAAGTTCTGTCCGTTTTTTGATTAGTCATTGAATGAATTTGAAATATATACGAAATGCGTGTAGCAATTGTTTTCAAATTCGGACAGCCGGAAGTAGAAACATCAGATGTTATAAAAAACACGCGCACCGTGCCCGGCCATCAGTTATAAGCCGGACAGCTGTGAGAAGAATAGAAGTGTCTAGAGATCTTGTTCGAGGCTGTTTGATTTACGACTTCAAAGTGGGCTTATCAGAAGTGCATCAAGTCGCTGAATATGTCAAGCGTTTGGGGATAGTGCTGTGGATGAACGTACGGCAAGGCGTTGGTTTCGAAAATTCAAGTCGGGAGATTTGTCACTTCATGATGAGCCTCGCAGTGGACGACCACAGGTCTTGAATGACGGAGTCCTGAAGGTAACTATTGAAAAGGAAAATAGTCTAACGTGTGGTGAACTTGCAAGACGGTTCAACGTTTTCGATGAAACAGTTAGACTTCACCTGCACCGCCTAGGTAAGACGTACAAACTGAGCAAGTGGGTTCTGCAAACGCTGTTGGAGGTCCACAAGGGACAACGGGTGACAGCCTGCGTATCGCGGCTTTCTCACCATCGTAGCGCATCCTTATTCAATCGAGTGCTTACCAGTGATGAAAAGTAGGTTCTGTACGAAACTCCCAAGCGTTCCAGACATTGGTTGTCTTCTCAGGATGCTGTCCCTCACACCACAAGACTGCTTATGCACCCACGCAAGGTTATACTATGTGTCTGGTAGACAGGTCGTGAAGTGGTTCATTATGAACTGCTACCAACGGGTCAAACGGTCACTGGAGAAACGTGTACAACAGGCATTGCGCCAGAAGGAGCCAGTACTGGTGAATCGCAAAGGTGTACTTTTCCTCCATGACAACGCCAGGCAGCATGAGGCGCGAGTGGTCAGGGATATCATACAGCAACTTGGGTGGGAGACTTAGTGCTATCCACCTTATTTACCTAACCTTGCGCCATCCGATTACCACCTCTTCCACTCCCTGGATAATAATCTTCATGGAAAATCCTTCACCAATGAAGCAGATTTGCGTAAAGCCCTCACGGACTTCTTTTCGTCAAAACTCCCCAGAGTTCTATCGCAAGGGCATTGAACAGCTGGAGACACGTTGGCAGAAGGTGCTGGATGCCGATGCAATTTCTTCGAAGACTAAATATAATTTGCACATACTGTGAAGCGTTTTCTTTTTTTTTTTTCCTTTAAAAACAGACAGAACTTTTTTGGTTACCTTGTGTTTTTGAGAGAAAAAATATGTACACTACACTGAACTCTAATGTAATTAATCCTTTAACAGACATCTCGACTATATTTACTTCCTTAACGCCCTGGGATGACGTTCTTCTGTCTTTTCTACAAACAATTCCCGGCAACTGTTCTAACGCGAGCTTTATTCCCTCGTGCCTCGACTACATTAATTTAAGCGTGCTACTATGTGCGTTGTGGTGCAGTGGATATCGGCTCGTAACGAGAAACCGGATAGCCGAGTTCGAATTCCAGTTGAATTCCTTGCATTCACTTGCGCGCAAATACCCTTGGTAAAGATATTATTCCGTCACTTCCCTCTAGTTATGTTTAAATAAAAGGACAGGTTGGGTTCTATAACCTTGGCTGGCAACCAATCTACTGCATAAAGTAATGGCAACCTACCCACCCAGTCATGTCTCTTTCGAGACATGATCGCCCAAGCGTGTATCACGTATAGCACTTAACTGACTGACTAGATTGGCATCTAGGTTCTACTTGTCTACTGTTAAAATAGCTAACTGCAACTGCCACCTCTACTAAACAGTTTCTTTTCTCACATTTCCCTCCTGTGGAATTCCCTTCTGTTTACTTTTTTGCTAATAACTACAATCTTCAAAGATTTTAATTCAAAGTCAATTGCAATCTTCTGTCTTCTTGAATCATGTTGATCTTGTATCCTTTCCTCAATCTTCCCTATACTCATTATTTTTTCTCACTTTCACTCCCTCTAATCTCCCGTAGTATTAGTGGCATTAGGTCAGTCAGTTAAGCGCCATATGTGAAACACGCTTCGGCGATCATGTCTCGAAAGAGACATGACTGACTGGGTAAAAGATTATCCCGCAGTAGGTTGCCATTGCTTTCTGCGGTAGACTGGTTGCTGACAAAGGCTATTGAAGCCAATCTGTCCTATGATTTGACTCCTAGCTAGAGGGAGAAGAGATATTATATTATCATTTAGTAGGAAATGGGGGATCAATTTGGTACTTTATAACAATATAAAACCGATCCTCCACTTTATGACCAGTAGAAGAGTTCATCATGTCTCCAACTGTTATATTCAGTCAGTCAGTTAAGTGCCATACGTGATACACGCTTGGGCGATCATGACTGACTGGGCAGAAGATCATCCCGCAGTAGGTTGCCATTGCTTTCTGCGGTAGACTGGTTGCCAGCCAAGGCTATAGAACCCAATCTGTCCTGTTATTTAACCCATAACTGGAAGGAAGAGACGGATTAATACCTTTCCCAAGGGGCTTTGCGCGTAAGTGAAAACAATGAATATCAACTGGAATTCGAACTCGGCTCTCCGATTTCTCAGAAAAAATATTGAAAGCGACAAGAGACAAGGTCAAGGGGAAGCCCATGATTGCCTACATCCTGAATAGACACGACACCTGAAGAAGATATATGATACAATATCTAGTGGGGATGTGAAGTGTCTAAGAATTGCTTTAATAGGGTACGGAAAATGAGACAACGAAATCCGAACGCGCATTGGGATAGCGATAGATGCCTTCCAAAAATTAAGCAAAATATCACAAAGCAGAAAAAAGTATTTAAAAACAAAGGAAAATCTACTTAAATTTTATGTAAAATCACTCTTCCTATATGGCAGTAGACACTGGGCAATCTCATCACAGATGAAGAAGAGACTTGAAGCATCAGAAATGTGGTTCGACAGAGAGTGCTCTTTTATTTATTTCTCTCGCTTCCACCCCCTGTTACTTCTTGTGTACTAGTGGCATTTCCGCTTTGATTTAGATCAGGGGTCGGCAACCTTTTGGAGAGTTACGACCCAAAAGCTATGTAGAATCATGGAAGAGGGCCAAAGAGTTATGGCTCCAATGTCATGGAGAAGAACCATGTTATTAAATATGTGAATACATTCTCAATGAGTTTGAAGAAAGCAAGGATTCAATATAATTCAATATCTGACGGGAATTTTGTTTAAAATATATTACATCTTAAAAATAAATGTTTCATAAATCAGTACTGAAAAAAAAACATTAAAATCGGTTTAAAATACTTTTTTATATTCATTTAAAAGTGCCCGCTCACGAAAGCAATTTCACAGAAAAAGTAAAAGTGAAGCCGTACACTAATTTTGGCGATCCCTACAAATAAAAGTAAAACACATTCTCCAGGTAAAAAGAAATAAACGTTTTAATTTTGCCGCAATATATATCATACTATCAACAGTCACTTTGGTTTGGTTTACCTATATTTATATCGTGTCCAGAGTAAGATAGCGGGCCAGACAAGATTCACTCGAGGGCCGGATGTGATCCGCGGGCCGGGGGTTACCGACCTCTACTTTAGATGAAAGGATTATATGACTGGTAAGTACGAAATTTGTTTGCAAAATTTTGTTCTGTAGAAAAAACGCAGATAGGAACTTTCATCATATTCAAAGAATAATTTCCCGTCATTACTGGAAAGCAATGTTTGAAAAAATACTCAATAATTAGCATAGGTGTTGATTAAGTAATAATATATTCAGTAAGGTCTGTAACATATTTTTTACATGCTGAATATGGTTTAAATCTGGCGAGCGTATGGGCTACTACACTTTCCTGGTAACTAGTTTCATACAAATATAGAAAGGGGCGTAAGACAAGTATGTGTCTTTTCATCGGATCTATTCAGCTTGTAGAGCGAGATTGTTCTGAGGACTCTACATGTTGTGCCAGGATTTGTCATCGGAGGCCATTTTGAACAACTTAAGGTATGCAAATGATACAGTGCTGATAGCAGACACAAAAAGGAAACTACAAGACTTCCTGCAGAATGTAGCTGAAGAGAGTGACAAGAAAGGACTTCAAATTAACTGGAAGAAAACAGAATGCATGGTCATCAGCAAAAAGAGCAGCCCAAAATGCTAATACAGGTGGGGGATACTAAAATTAAGGAGATACACAAATTTAAATACCTGGGAATTGTTATAACGGAAGACGGAAAGTGCGACCCAAAGACACAAAGGCGAATTCCAGAAGCCTTAAGATAGTATTAAGAGACAGGAAAAATTCGCTAGAAACAAAGAAGAAAGTACGGAATTGTTATGTGATGTCAGTTCTTCAATATGGCAGTGAATGCTGGACAATATCATCGAAGACGAAGGAAAAAATTGAAGTAATTGAAATGGGGTTTTACAGAAGGATGCTGCAGATATCATAGATCGAGCGTGTGAGCAATGATGAGGTTTTGGGAAAGCTGGAAACGAAAAGGAAGTTCGTACTGAGTATCAGGAAGAGACAGCTAAAGTTCCTGGGACATAAAATGAGGAAAGAGGGTTTGAAGAACCTGATACTAACAGGGTCAGATAGAAAGAAAAATAGACAGGGAAAAGTAGCGGATAACATATTTGAAGCGTCTGAGCAGGCGGATGACAGAACGGGTGCTGCGTGGTGTAACAGGAGAAGGTGTGGTAAGAGCCACCAGGAGTAGGGAGACGTGAAAGGACAAAGCACCCTAGCGGAAGAAGTCTCATGTCACCTGCGCGCAGAGTTGTATTATCCTGCTGGAATAAACCATTACTACTAGAAAACATGATCAAATAAGTTGTTGCGAATTATCTGTGTGTAGCACATCTATAAGAAAAGAGACTAAGTTCTGAATACTTTCATATTATTAAAGAGCGCTGAATTCGACTTTTTCGAGTTGTAAATGTTTGTTCGCCTGTGCACACTAAGCACAGTAGAAATCGAGTCTAGCATCTGAAAGAAAATTTGAGTTCTCCAGAGCAACAGTGGAAAGTAATCCTTCTGCACAACACCAGTGCATGAACTCAGACGAAGAAAAAAGAAACTGTTTATTTTGTTGGAAATAATATGATAATAGCGATGAAAAATGTCCGTTGGTAACAACATAGGACTAACCGAATGCTCTATCGTGACTTGCCAAAGGCAATAAAAACCATTGCTGAGAGGAGAGTAAGATTTGGTGGTCGATGCTGAATAAATAATTCACAAAACTTTATTCTTGGAATCTACAGAAAGGAACCAATACCAATACGTTCCTTTGACTAAACCAATAGTTCTTGACCTTTTTTTTTATTTACCCATGAACCACTTCAGCTCTACATTCTTTCGGCGTACTCTATAACCATTCGATGAAAAGAAATTTTATTTTATTTTATGATAATATAAATGTTTAGGAGAAATAATATTATAGAAATACTAAATTTATATGCTTTATTTTGAAGTAAAACTAATCTAATGAAAAAAATTAGTATTCAGTTACTAAATTCTATAGAACATTTAAGTACACTAGTAGATATATAGGCCCTCAGAGTAGATGGTTTGGCCGGAAATTGTCCCTGCTGAAGGCGTTAATATTGTTATTCTTTTCTTTATATATAATCATTGTATAATTCATACAGCAAATTAATTTTATTATCACTATACCTTTTAATATTTTATATTAATATATCAATATTTTATTATATTTCATTATTATCTAAAATGAATATTATTATTTATTAATAATATATTAAACCAATTTATATAATAAATTATAATATTTATATAATTTGCTTCTTTCTTTCTATATCCTTGTCAGTTTTTGTTAAACTTTTACAATCAAAATATCCTATAGAGTAAAAGGGACGCTAACTTTCAATGTTTGATCTCGTTTTCTGTTAGTTTTAGATTTGTTTTTCCATTTTTATTATTTAATATGCTGTAAAATATTGTACAACGTTTAAGTGTCAGCTGTAATAACCGTTCCTAAGTGAAATTGCTCCATGGATGACTAGAATATTATGTAATATAACAATCTGGCCCCACCCGAGGAAGGCTGATGCAAGCGAGGGTGTTTCCGGTCGTTGAAAGGAACGGATGTCGTTTGACCTTATTTCCGGCAGCAGCGGAAATAACTACAGAGGCAAACAGAACAGGTGTCTCTGAGAATTACGTGGGCGTGCGTGGGCGAGGCAAAACCGGAAGAAAAAGTCCCGGTTCTGGAAGATTATAAAAAGACCTCGGCACACGGATTCGCCAGTAGAGTATGGCCGGGAATTCCCACATTAAAATGACCATGTGTCACATCCGGGCTTGCGTGGGAAGCCTAGTAAATACAGTAGAGGAGCAACAGAGATCGGCCGGTGAAGAGAGACACAACAGATAAGACTACACTCCTGTCAACCCATTAGAAGCGCGCTCTCTCAATTCTCTGTTCCCTATTCTACACGGTTCATCGTCATTAATAAAAATATAACTTTATATTTTTATATATATGCGTGTTTGTTGTTTGTCGATATATAACAATTACTGTAGACCCCTAATTTTCTATTTTTTGTGTGTGGACCCCAAGTGATGTTATAGGGACTACAGTGTCTATAGCGAGCCCGTTTGAGAACCACTGGATATTTTAAAATCATTTCAACTCAAGCAAGGCGGTAGTAACCTCACTGACGTGCGGTTACAATAGATTTAAAGTTTTAGGCAGGAGGAGAGTGAAGATGATAGACGAACCAATTACAGGGGGTGAGAGAGGAAGGGCAAGAGAAGGATGTGAACACAGGAGTGAAGACATTTGTGAAGGTAGAGAGAAAGGAAAAGAACAAGATACACGGGGTGATGTAGAAAGAGTGAAGAGAAAGACGAACCAACTACAGGGGGTGAGAGAGAAAGGGCAAGAGAAGGATGTGAACACAGGAGTGAAGACATTTGTGAAGGTAGAGAGAAAGGAAAAGAACAATATACACGGGGTGATGTAGAAAGAGTGAAGAAAGAAAGACGAACAAACTACAGGGGGTGAAAGAGGAAGGGCAAGAGAAGGATGTGAACACAGGAGTGAAGACATTTGTGAAGGTAGAGAGAAAGGAAAAGAACAAGATACACGGGGTGATGTAGAAAGAGTGAAGAGAAAGACGAACCAACTACAGGGGGTGAGAGAGAAAGGGCAAGAGAAGGATGTGAACACAGGAGTGAAGACATTTGTGAAGGTAGAGAGAAAGGAAAAGAACAAGATACACGGGGTGATGTAGAAAGAGTGAAGAGAAAGACGAACCAACTACAGGGAGTGAGAGAGAAAGGGCAAGAGAAGGATGTGAACACAGGAGTGAAGACATTTGTGAAGGTAGAGAGAAAGGAAAAGAACAAGATACATGGGGTGATGTAGAAAGAGTGAAGAGAAAGACGAACAAACTACAGGGGGTGAAAGAGGAAGGGCAAGAGAAGGATGTGAACACAGGAGTGAAGACATTTGTGAAGGTAGAGAGAAAGGAAAAGAACATGATACACGGGGTGATGTAGAAAGAGTGAAGAGAAAGACGAACAAACTACAGGGGGTGAAAGAGGAAGGGCAAGAGAAGGATGTGAACACAGGAGTGAAGACATTTGTGAAGGTAGAGAGAAAGGAAAAGAACAAGATACACGGGGTGATATAGAAAGGACTGAAGTTAAGTGGCTAAAAGAAAGGAATTGATTACTGATATCAATTTATTAAAGAAAAAACTTAAGACTGAATGAAGATTGTAATCTATGCAGAAGTTTGGTCATGGTTGACGATATGCAGTCGATTTGATGATGTTTTTTTGTCTATTATGGTTATATCGTTCTTATAACTCATGACAGTCTTTAAGTAGCTTAAGTTACAAACTACAACGGGACGCGAAATGTTTGTAACGTAGGGAGCTGGTTAATTTTTCTTTGATTCGGCCTTGTGTCAGACTTAACCGAACTCTCTACATCTTACAGGATTTATGCAGAATTATCATCAGAAGAATTATCGGAATGTTTACATCGTTATCAGAGGGTTGGTTGTCGGCAGGTTGGAATATGTGGAATTGTGTGGAATGGTGTAAGAATAAAATATACATTTTGTATTTTAAAATAGCAATTCATTAAAGGGAAAGGCTAACATAATTTATAGGAGTTAATGTGCAATTAGAAACATTCTTAAGAGGTTAAGGGTAGAGTTCGTACAAAATGTTCGTAGTAGTAATTGTTGAAAGAGATAAGGAGAAAGAGAAAGAGGACAATGTTTGAGTCGCTTAAAGTTGAAGTTACATTTTAGATGTTTCGTCTCGCGGCTCCAATCTGACTCTCTCTCTCTCTCTCTCTCTCTCTCTCTCTCTCTCTCTCTCTCTGACTGACGCTGATGAAGTTCTTTTATTGTAATCTAGATTTTTCGCACCTACTCGTGTAGACCTTTTTGGTCTTGCAAGTCGCTCCCATTCATCAAAAATCATTTTAACACCTACCTGCGAAATCTGGTTTCGACTTTCTCTTTAATCAGATGGTCAATCTTTTTTCTATTTGGGAAAACCAGGATTTCACACGTCATTGTGAATTTTTGTAAAAGTGAAGAAGAAAGTTGATTTTAATTAATTTCTTATCCGCTACATTTTCTCTTATTTGGACAAAGCTCAAAAACGAGACCATAAATAGTAGGCTGACAACTAGGCAAACTCTTGGAATGCTGTGTACGTTGACGGATGGGTAGAGCTTTCATTTATTGCTGATACCTCCATATATCGAGGTAATCCTGTTACACTTTTTTCTCCGGTTGGATGTGAAATAAAATGAGATCAGTTGCCACCGGTGATAGGGTAATCCTATATTTTTGTACCCAAAAATTCCAGTTAGTATTATACCTAATGGTTGACACCGCTACGATACTGCTTTACCTCTTATGTCTCTCCGATGTCACGTCGAACGCTCTATTACGAAAAGTGACGAAAGACAAAAGCATTTTGATTTTGTATTCAGGCTCTTAATATCTTCACCTGCAGAGAGCCGATTTCGAATTCAAGTCGGGTTAGATATATTCACTTATGCACAAATACTTTATCTTTTTATAATCATATTGCCTCAAGCAAAGCAGTTTACTGCCACTGGTGCGCAGTGGTTTACAAAGGAAGAAAGTTATAAGAAAAAGAGACAGGTTATAGAGGGTGTCAGGAAGTGGGTAAGAGAAGGATGATTGTGGTCATAAAGTGAAGGATCAGTTTATATATAGATTGTAATGCAGAAATGATCCCCCACTTTATATCCGCATTATAATAGTATAGAATTTTTTATTATTTTTTATAATCATATCGCCTCAAGTAAGGTATTTTACTGCCACTGGTGCGCAGGGGTTTACATAGGAAAAAATTATGAGGAAGAGTGACAGGTTATAGGGGGTGTCTGGAAGTGGGTAAAAGAAGGATGAGAATACTGATGAGAGTAGAGTGGATGGAGAAAGAAGCATGAGAGAGAAGATGCAAGTTAGTGAGATAGGAGATGACTAATGACTTTATATTTAAATTCTTGGAGATAGTAGCTGTTAGGGAAGCAAGTAAACGGAAGGGAATTCCACAGGCGGAAAGTGCGAGAAAACTGTTGGAAACAGTAGTTTTCCACCTCTTCACCTCAAGGTATGGGTTAAATAGTTACACTTCTATCAGGTAAAAAAAAACATTGTTATTATTAATATATTTTTAATGCAATATTCCTCGCAAAAATAAAGAATTATTTCTGTAATAAAAAATATATGTTACAGCCTTAGGTAACCTAGAAAAAAGTTGACGAACTGTAAAAATCGAATCAATCAAAACCATGTGGACTCTCATATGGATATTGGTTCTTCTGAATACCGGCCGTTGTGTGAAAGTACATATACCGCTCTCATCGAAGGGTCAGAGTTTAACTTTATAGACTACAAAAAAATAAATAAATAAATAAATAAATAAATAAAAAAGAATAAATCCAATTAATACTAGAAAGACTGATAACTGCGGTAATTTCCTGAAAAACTGATTTAATAAATTCATTTAAATTTCCTGAAAAAAATGATTTAATAAATACATTTGATAAATGACATAAACCAGATTTCGCAAGTAGGTGTTAAAATGATTTTTGACGAATGGCAGCGACAAATAATTTTTGATGAATAGCAGTGACAAATAAGCTATTTTGACGTTCCCGTTAAAAAAGATATCAAAGCTATTTTACCACTAAATATAGTGTTTTAGAAGTAAAAATATATCGTATTTCAGATTGTCAACGCAGTAGTCATGTGAGCTATGTAGTTAAGACTAGAACACGTGACTGTAATTTGAACGAATAGACTATATTTTGACGAGCCGAATAAAAAAGGCAAAGCTATTTTACCGGTAAATATAGTGTTTTAGAATTAAGAATATATATTGTTGACGCAGTATTCTTGTGAGCTGTGTTGGTAGAACTAGAAGTGAGTGAAACTTGAACGAACAGGCTATTTTGACGGTTCCGGTAAAAAAATACATCAAAGCTATTTTATCGGTAAATCTAAATAGTTATTTTAGAATTAAGAATATATCATATTTGAGATCGACGACGCAGTGGTTGTGTAAGCTGTAGAGGAAGCTTACACCAGTAGAGGCGGCTTACACCAGTAAATATATATAGTGTTTTAGAATCTAAAATATATCACATTTGAGATATTCATTGCAGTGGTTATGTGAGCTGTGTAGGCATTACTAAAACAAGTGACTGAACTTTGAAAGAATGTGCTGTTTTGATGGTCTCAGTCTCAAATACATCAAAGCTATTTAATCGGTAAATATAAATATAAACTTATTTATAAATGGAACTTTGTGTGTGTGTGAGTGTGTGTGTGTGTGTGTCCGTTACCTATAGACTCTGAAACAGCTGAACCAATTTTCTTGAAAATTTACACAGTTGTACTATAAGCATCTGCGAGTGTTCTTAGCTAGGTTTTGTGTCGAGGTACCCCAGATAAATATCGAAAATTGATAATCGAAAAAATCGGGTTATCGAAGGAGTCGTCCGATTTTACTCATAGACAAAGACATAAGAAACGATATTCAGAAGTTTCAAGATTGCAGTTCTTACAATAGTGCAGAAAATTGATAATATATATATATATATATATAAAAGGCAAGATGTTTGTGTGTGTGTCTGTTTATTTGCCTGTACGTCTGTATTTTTTTTTTTTCAGTCCTTTTATTTTTGTTTTTGCTTCGGGTTTGGCTCTAAGTAGGTATAATTGTAGTTCTTAGTCTCAGCCATGATGCCATTTACTCAGAGGACTTATTTAGCCTTCAAATTCAGTTTACGACGAAAAAAACTTATTTGATATCGATAGCAGGAAATCAAAATTTGACTTACATCCATTCATTTTTCTTTCAGTCAACGGTTTCGCTTTAACTAGAAACAACTATTGCTTTTTAATCTTTCGTTCCAATGTCCAAAGAGTTTGAGCTTCAGGACCATGAATTAGTTTTAAAGCTTTCATTACACCCGAGCAACGCCGGGCTATACTGCTAATAGTGTTTTAAAATTAAGAATATATCATATCTGAGATCATCTATCCAGTGATTGTGTGAGCTGCGTAGGCAGGACTAGAACAGGTGAGTGAAATTTGAATAAATAAGTTATTTTGAGAGCCCCAGTAAAAATGCATCAAAGTTATTTTATCACTAAATGTAAATAGTTATTTTAGAATTAAGAATATACCATGTCTGAGATCGTCAGCGCAGTGTTTGTGTGATCTGTGGAGTCATGAACTAAACAGCTTGGATTCTGGGAATAAGACTGTTGTCTTTAGCGGTTACATCTGAAGTGTATTGGTAAGAGAACTATGCCTAAGGACAAGTTTTTGGATTTGCAGAGACTATTCTGTCTCAAGAGTTTAACATATTCCGAGACTTCTATACTTCTTTCAATAATTGATGATGAATATTTCAAATTTTGTTTTAAACAGTAATGTTGAGAAATATTTTAAATGATCTTATTTTATAGTGAAAATAAATAAACTACTCTGTTAAATCTGTGTGTTAATTTTAACTTCACATGTCTTCATAATAAAAATATTTACCAGCAATATATATATCTCCTAAGCATTAAAAAGTAAGAATGAGAACAGGCTACCTCTCATAAATGGTTCGAAAATCAGATAGCTGAAGATGACCGGAATGCAAGAAGACAGAAATGTTTTTTTTTTTTAATCATTTCACCCCAAGCAAGGCATTCCACTGCCACTATTGCGCTTGGTGCTACATGGGGGAAGGAAAATAGGAAGAGTGGTTAGATATAGGAAATGTCAGAAGGGGGGTGATAGATATTTGGGAGGATGGGAAGAGTGTTTGAAAGAATGGAAGCGAGTTAGTGTGTTAGGAGGTGTCTATTGACCTTACATTTAAACTCCTGGAGATTGTAGCCGTCGGGGAAGCAGTCATGTGGAAGGGAATTCCACAGTCGGGAAGTGCGAGAAAAGAAACTGTTGGAGTAGAAGTTGCGGTTGCATTTTATCGGTTTCACTGTAAAAGTTGCTAATCTAGTATCTCGTGCAAATTCAAACCTAGGGGGCACCAGTGATTTAAGTTCATCGGAGCAGAAGGCGTGAAAGTATTTATAGAAGAGACACACGGAAGCCACGTCGCGCCGGTGAGAGAGAGACTACAGGCGGTCTGCCAAGTCAGTATCGATCAAATTACAGACCCTCCGATGTACCTTATCGAGAAGCCCAAGGAGAATAGCAGGGGCACCCGACCAGATATGGCAACAGTATAAGAGGTATCAGTATGTTCGTTTGAATATCAACGAATATAAGAAAAGGTGTTGAGAAGCTCTCAGCCCAATTAAGAAGGCATTTTAAAATAAATTCTGATGTAATATTTTGTTATGCTGGAAAATGTGTCTGGCGGATAATTTTTACTAATCTTTAACATGTGAATTAGCTTTTCAATCTTAACAATAACATCATGGTCACAATCTATAATTGTTTGGGTTCTTATCTAGGGAACAAGCAAAGATCTTAGCAGGTGGAATTTTGTCATGCTTTCAATGAAAAATGTTCAACAGCACAAAAGAATGTTTCGGGTTTATTTTAACATCTGCAAGCGAATAACAATTCTGGAAACAAATTTAATTTTTAATGAGGAATACGATGCAAAGTTTTCTTGCTGAGTCTGTTGTGGTAGTAAACATCTTTTCGCGAATTCTTCTTTGCATATGAGCTGTACAATAGATCTTCATTGTTCTCAATCAAGCACAGTACAACTCTATCGAATATTACAGAACCAAATCCTCATTAGAATTCAGTAAAAACCACAAAAGGACAGAATGCATGGCTATCAGAAAACTGGATAGGCCCCAAATGCAAATTATATGTCGGGGTACTTCTTCTATGGGCCGTGTCACTTCAGTACGTAGGCGACCATGGCCTTCCACATCTCCTTGTCCCTTGTATCTTTTAATACTCATTCTCCTGTTATCCCACTCAATCCCTGCTTTACCATCCATCTGCTCAAGTTCATCAAGTATGTCATCGGTTTCCACTGTTTCACTTCCCCTCTATACGTCCCGTGAGCATCAAGTTCTCCAAACCCTCATCCTCATTAAATGTTCAAAAACCTTCAGCAATCTTTTTTCCTGATTTTATCAGTATCAGTTTCCTTATCGTTTCCATCCTCTCCTAAGCCTCACGTTTCGTCTATGGAATCCTAAGCATCCTTCTGTAGAACCACATTTTTGATTGCTCCAATTCATTTTTGATGAGATTAACATCAAACAAGTAGAGACATTTAAATATCTGGAAAGTGTTTTAACAGTGGACGGAAAGTCCGACTCTGAGACCGTAAGACGTATTGGGATAGCCAAAGATGCATTTCAAAAGCTGAGCAGAGTATTAAGAGACAGAAAAAAAGTTCGTTATAAACAAAGAAAAGAGTACTGCACGGTTTTTGTCCTTCTATAGGGCAGAGAATACTGAATATTTTTCTCAAAGATGAAGAAGAAATTTGAAGGACAAGAAATATGGTTCTACAGAAGGATGCTGAGGATACCACAGACCAAACATATGAGCAACAGGGAGATTTCAGAGAAAACGGACACTAAATGGAAGCTTATACTTAATATCAGAATTAAGAAGTTGAGGTTTTTGGGGCATGTAATTAGGATGGAGGGTTTGGAAAATGTGATACCCACAGGACAAGTAAAGAAGGACAGAGTAAAGCTATCGCGTAGCATACTTGATGGACCTGAGTAATAAATGATAGAGCGGAGCCTGGGAGAAATATAAAGACAAAACTTATTAATAGTTAAAAATGAGAGAAATACGTGGAGGGCCATTGACAGCTTTCTATCTGAAGTGACACGGCAAATAAAAGAAGACTTTTGAACAGCTCTGTTCTTAAATAACAATTGCAACGTCAGGGATTCTCAGTAAGAAATAAGAATTCGTAAATGTGGAACTTTGCATTGACATTTCTTTTTCTGTTGTCTTTTCCTGAATAACGTTGAATTCGTCTTTGATGTCTCGTTTGGTTCCGGAACTTTACTCAGCGCGATATTTTATGCAATCCATTAGAACGTATTCTCTTTCATAGGGTAATCCTAGAATGAATGGCTTAATTGCTTCATTTGAAAACAAATTTTGCTATTGGTTACTGTTTTTTTTTGTTTTGTTTTAGTGCTTACAGATATCCATATTTAAATTGTTCTCTATTCGTACATGTGTATACGACGGACATTCAATAAATGAGGTGAATTTTTCGGTCTAGTACAGATAGAAGCTTACTTTTTTAAAAAAAAATTTTCAAAGTGATTTAATTTTTTTTGCAGACTGAAAAAAAAATTTGAGAGTTTTGGAGATTAACAAAGATGGCCGACCAAGAAGCATGCTCCAGGATGGAATAGAAGTCAGTTATCAAGTTTTTGGTTGCTGAAGTGTGTAAACCAGTTGAAATTCATAGAAGAATGTCAACTGTGTATGGTGCCACATGTTTTAGCCAAAAAATGTTTACAAGTGGACTAAATTGTTTAAAGAGGGACGGAGCAGTGTTGAGGATGAAGACAGGCCTGAGAGGCCTACAGAAGTGAGGTCTCCTGAGATGATCGAATCAGATAATAGTCTGACAGAAGGGTGACAGTGGATGACATTACAAGGATTTGAGCCTATCTGTTAAGACAGCACACAAAATTCTCCATAGAGTCTTGCATCAAGACAACGCAAGGCCTCACACAGCAGCCCAAATGGTGCAGACCATCAACGAACTGGGCTGGGAACTTTTTTTTTTTTTTAATCATTTCACCCCGAGCAAGGCAGAAACGCCACTGATGTGCAGGGGGTTACATAAATGTAGAAAGATTAATTAGAAAAGAGTGAGGAGTACAAGCTAGTTAGAAAGGAACAATAGAAAGCTGAGAAAGCAGGTGCAATGACAGATACATGGGCGGAGAGAACGTGAAGATTATACAGGGGAGGGGAGAGAGCTAGAGTCCAGTGGTTAGTAGGTGAGTATTAACTTTGCTTTTAAATTTCAGGAGGTCGTAGCCGTCAGGAAAGCAAGAATACGGGAGTGAGTTCCACAGGCGGGAAGTGCGAGAGAGGAAGCTGCAGGAGTAGAATTGTCGTCTGCGTTTGGCTAACCTGACTGTGAATGGGTGGGACCCAGTTGCCAGTCTGGTTGCACGGGTAAACACCTGTTGAGGAGGCATCAGTGACTTAAGCTCATCCGAGCAGAAGCCATGAAAGTATTTATAGAAGAGACAGAGGGAGGCCACATTTCGACGATGGGAAAGTGGCTGCAGACGAGTCGCCAGATCACTGCTCCCTCATTTTCTTACATCCCAGACCTTGCCCCTTCAGACTTCCACCTGTTTGGTCCCTTGAAAGCGTTCACGAGAAGCACGAAGTTTGAAAGTGACGATGATGTCAAAAGTGCTGTGAGCGATTGGCTGAGACATCAGTCCAAAGACTTTTACGCTGAGGGAATACGGAAGCTTGTGCACGGATGGGAAAAGTGTGTGACACTGCTGGGAGACTACGTTGAAAAAAAGTAAGCTTCTATCTGTATTAGAAGTCCTTATACCGAAAGATTCACCTTATTTATTGAATGATCCTCGTATTTTTTGTTATTTCGTTTATTTTACTGCATGCTAACCATTGATCACCAACACAAGTTCGACAGAAGAAAATATCAGCAAAGAACTGTTACATTTAGCAATTTCAACAGTAAAATAATGAGACCTTCCCGCCAATCTAGTACTGCGCTTAAATTCATAAAGTCTAGGTACTAGAAAAGAAAAACGATCAGAACAGTTGTCATAAAAGTATTTATAGAAACAGCGCATGAAAGCAACTTTACCGTATTGTGAAAATTGACGGAATTGTAGATATTAGGTCAAAACCAATGACATTGCAGATTCTTCTTTTTTTTGTATGTTATCAACAATCTGTAAGTATATAGCAGAAGCACCAAGCCATATTTGTCAGCAATATTAAAAGCATGGCGAAATGGTAGATATATAGATATGTCTAAGAGATTCTGTACAGAAATTGTTTAGCATGACAAGGAGAAAAAAATTTCCTGTTAGGGCCAGTGTCTTGGGGTATTGTCTTTAACTCTCGTGTGTCTCTTCTTGCCCACAGGGAACACAAAATGAAGGAATCTTGTTTTGTTAGTCGGTAGTTTTTCTATAAAAATTATTTTAGATAAATATTTGGAATACTGAAATGAAACAACCTTATTTGTGATTCATGAATGCGATAGGTTACGAAAATTAAAAGGGAGTGTAGTAGGAATTTAAATTCTATACTAACATAAGTAAATGTAGCTTGAATATGTATATATACATTACGGAAATTAACGAAGAAACTGGTTATAAACAACCGACAATCTGAAATGATTTGTTTGAACATTATTTTTGATCGATAATCGTATTTAAGTAGATATTCTGTTTATAATCAAACAGTGTTATATATTTATTTCTACCGGCCTGATTATTTACGATAATCATCATGTTACGGAAATTAACGAAGATTAACGAAACTTGGTTATAAACAAGCGACAATTTGAACTGATTTGTTTGAACATTATTTTTGATCGATAATCGTATTTAAGTAGATATTCAGTTTATAATCAAACAGTATTATATATTTATTTCTACCGGCCTGATTATTTACGATAAATTTTTGTTACGAAAATCTGTCATTCGGCGTGATTCGAACCTGCGACTCCTATCCACATAGGGGAAGCCGCCATGTGATGTGACGCTGTTAGACCTCTCATCAACAAATGACGATCAGTTCAAACAAAGGAAATTAATACTGAGCATCAGGAAGAGACGGCTAAATTTTCTTGGACATGCAATGAGGAAGGATGGCTTGGAGAACCTGATACTAACAGGTCGGATAGAGGGAAACCGTCGGATAACATATTTGAAGGGCCTGAGCAGGTGGATGACAGAACAGGTGTTGCATGGTGTAACAGGAGAAAGCTTACTAAGAGCTACCAGGGATAGAGATACGTGGAAAGCCATGATCGCCTACGTCCTGAAAATAGAAGACACATAGAAGAAGAAGAAGAAAAAGAAGAAGAAGAAGAAATAAGGATAAAAAGAAGAAGAAGAAGAAAAGGAATAAGGAGGAAGAGAAGAAGAAAAGGAATAAGAAGAAGAAGAAGAAGAAGAAGAAGAAGAAGAAGAAGAAGAAGAAAAGGAATAAGGAAGGAAGAAGAAGAAGAAGAAGAAGAAGAAGAAGGAAGAAGAAGAAGAAGAAGAAGAAGAAGAAGAAGAAGAAGAAGAAGAAGAAGAAGAAGGAAGGAAGGAAGAAGAAGAAGAAAAAGAAGAAGAAGAAAAGGAATAAGGAAGGAAGAAGAAGAAGAAGAAGAAGAAGAAGAAGAAGAAGAAGAAGAAGAAGAAGAAAAGGAGGAAGAGAAGAAGAAGAAGAAGAAGAAGAAGAAAAAGAAGAAGAAGAAGAAAAGGAATAAGGAAGAAGAAGAAGAAGAAGAAGAAGAAGAAGAAAAGGAATAAGAAGAAGAAGAAGAAAAAGAAAAAGAAGAAGAAGAAGAAGAAGAAGAAGAAGAAGAAGAAGAAGAAGAAGAAGAAGAAGAAGAAGAAGAAGAAAAGGAATAAGGAAGGAAGAAGAAGAAAAAGAAGAAGAAGAAGAAAAGGAATAAGGAAGGAAGGAAGAAGAAGAAGAAGAAGAAGAAGAAGAAGAAGAAGAAGAAGAAGAAGAAGAAAGACAAATGAGAGCCAGTTTTCAATAGGAGTGACAGAAATAAAAACTCAACCAACAGCAGCAGTCCAAACATAATGGATAACATCATCATCAGCAGCAATAAAAAATGACTGGTAGCAGTAGCAGTTAGAACATGATAGGGAGCAGCAGTAGCAGCACTAATCAGAGAGCATGCTATGACCAAGTTCACTACAGAAAATTGGCCTAGTGCAGTTATACAAATATAGAAAGAGGCGTGAGACAGGGATGCGTATTTCGCCGGATCTGTTTAACCTGTACAGTGAGAATAATTTGAGGACCCTAGATCTTATGCCAGGATTTTTCATCGCAGGTCACAATCTAAACAACATAAGATACGCAGACGACACAGTGTTGAATGCAGACACGGAAAAAAACTGCAGGACCTCCCACAGAAGATAGTTGAAGAAAGTGACATGAAAGGACTACAAATAAACTGCAAGAAAACCGAATGCATGGTCATCAGCAAAAAGAGCAGCCCAAAGTGCCAAATACATGTGGAGGGGTGTTAAAATCAAGCAGGTACGAAAATTGAAGTATCTGGGAAGTGTTCTAACTGAAGATGGAAAGTGCGACACAGAGATCCGAAGGCGAATTGACATGGCGAAAGACGCGTTCCAGAAGCTGAGTAAAGTATTAAGACACAGGAAACTTTCACTAGAAACAAAGAGGAGAGTACTGGATTGCTATGTGATGTCAGTTCTTCAATATGGCAGTGAATAATGGACAATATCAACAAAGATGAAGGGAAAACTTGAAGCAGCTGAAATATGGTTCTATAGAAGGATGCTGCGTATATCGTGGACCGAGCATGTGAGCAATGAAGAGGTTTTGGAAATGATGGAAACGAAAAGGAAATTTATATTGAGCATCAGAAATACAAATGAAGTTCCTGGAACATGCAATGAGGAAAGAGGGCTTGGAGAACCTGATACTAACAGACCAGATAGAGGGGAAAAAGAGACAGAGGAAAGCAGCGGATAACATATTTAAAGGGACTGAGAAGGTGGATGACAGAACGAGGGCTGAGAGACGTTGCAGGAGAAGGCGTGCTAAAAGCCACCAGGGATAGGGAGAAATGGAAGGCCTTGATCGCCTACGTCCTAAAGGGACAAGGTACATAAAAGAAGAAGAAGAAGAATTAAATACACTGCACTGACCTTGAAGATTAAAGTGTCTCCTTGTGAATTTTGTGACAATGATCGTTGGTTCAATCCCTCAGTCTAGCAGTGAATACTCACTGACGTACTAAAAATAAGAACTAGACATGAGCATTGCAGATTAAATAAATTGTTCAGTTCAGAATTAAGTGTTGGTTAGCCAAACCGATATACGAATGAAGAAGACCAGGGGCATAAGCGTTGTGATAACAACAACAATAACGAGAAAAATATTCTGAGTATCAGTCAGTTAAGTGCCATACGTGAAACACGCTTGGGCGATCATGTCTCGAAAGAGACATGACTGACTGGGCAGAAGACTTTCTGTTCTTTAAGCTATAGTTGAAGGAAGAAGAGACGGATTGTATTAATAAGTAGTAATTAGTGAGGAATCAATTTATTACTTCATAACAATATAAAACTGACCCCGCTCTTTATGACCAATAGAAGCCTTTCTCATGATTCCAACTCTTATATTCAGTCAGTCATTTAAGTGTCATACGTGATACACATTAGGGTGCTCATGTCTCGAAAGAGATATGAATTAAGGTTGTCATTAGTTTCTGCGATAGATTGTTTGCAAGCCAATGCTATAGAATCGAATCTGTCCTGCTATTTAACCTTTAGCTGGAGGTAGAAGACGTGGATTAATATCTTTCTCAAGGGTATTTGAACAAAAGTGAATTCAACGAATTCAAGTGAAATTCGAACTCGGCTCTCCGATTTCTCATTCCAAGACGATATCCACTGCATATATTTTCTTTATTAAATGTATTATGTGTTTATCCACTGCATATAAACTGCAAATATTGATAACTTTTCATCCAAGAAACTCAAACAGAAAGAAACTTTGAAATTTCCTTTATTAAATGTATTATGTGTTTATCACTACACATAAATATTGAAATTAATCTGAATGTCAGATGTTTGAGGAAATGAAGGATAAAAATATTTTCTGTTGATTTTGACGTTAATCCGACCCGGGAATTCAGTGATAACGAGCTGTTTATGAAGAACTAGAAAGGCCTGAAGAAGATTGATGTGCGTCGAGGCTAACAAAGTATAAATTGATTGAAGAGATTTCATTTGATGTCGCAAATCCGTTAGACGTTTGTTTTTACGTCATTTGTTTATATAAATGACTTGCTTATTAACAAAGTTTTCTGAAGACAAACTTTTTCGAAGGTTCGTTCATTCTTTGATACTATATTGCTGATAATTGAATATCTTTCTTAGGGTAATTGTTTTTTAGATGAAAGTAGAAAATCGGATATATTTAAAGCAATATAACGGTAGAGAGGAAGACCAATATCATATGGAAGAGAACAGCAATAAAATAGGAGGGCAGGGAGAGCTTCTTCTTCTCTTATGTACAATGTCCTTTCAGGACGTAGGCGATCATGGCTTTCCACATTTCCCTGTTCCTGGTGGCTCTTTCTCCTGTTGCACCATGCAACCCTCGTTCCGTCATCCATCTGATCAGGTCCTTCAAATCTGTTATCCGCTGCTTTCCTCTGTCTCTTTTTCCCTCTATCTGACCTTTAAGTAACAGGTTCTCTAAAACCTCCTTCCTTATTGCATGTCCCAGGAACTTCGGCTCTCTCTTCCAGATGCTCAGTATAAATTTCCTTTTCATCTTCATCCTTTTCAAAACCTCGACATTGCTTACATGCTTGGTAAATGATATCCTCAGCATCCTTCTGTAGAACCACATTTCATCTGCTTCAAGTTTTCCTTCCTTCTCGAAAATATTGCCCAACATTCACTGCCATATTGAAGAACCGACATCACATAGCAATCCAGTACTCTTCCCTTTGTTTCTAGTGAAATTGTCCTGTTTCTTAATACTTTACTCAACTTCTGGAATGCTTCTTTCACCATGCCGAATCTCAGTGTCGCACTTTCCGTTTTCTGTTAGAACACTTCCTAGGTATTTAAATTTTTGTACCTGCTTGATTTTAGAGTCCCTCACATGTAATTGGCATTTTGGGCTGCCCTTTTTGCTGATGACCATGCATTCGGTTTTCTTGCAGTTTATTTGTAGTCCTTTCTTGTCACTCTCTTCAGCTACCTTCTCTAGGAGGTCTTGTAGTTTTCTTTCTGTGTCTGCTATCAGCACTGTATCATCTGCGTACTCCTATATTGTTTAAATTGTTGCCTCCGATAAAGAAGACTGGCATAACTTCTAGAGTTTTCAGAATAGACTCGCTGTATTAGTTGAATAGATACAGAGAGAGCACTATAATAGAATAAGAACAGCAATATAATAGAAAAAGACGAGCAATATAATAGAATAAGAAGAGCAATATAATAGAAAAAGAAGAGCAATATAATAGAATAAGAAGAGCAATATAATAGAATAAGAAGTGTAATATAATAGAATAAGAAGAGCAATATAATAGAATAAGAACAGCAATATAATAGAATAAGAATAGCAATATAATAGAAAAAGAATAGCAATATAATAGAATAAGAAGAGCAATATAATAGAAAAAGAAGAGCAATATAATAGAATAAGAAGAGCAATATAATAGAATAAGAAGAGCAATATAATAGAATAAGAAGAGCAATATAATAGAAAAAGAATAGCAATATAATAGAATAAGAAGAGCAATATAATAGAATAAGAAGTGTAATATAATAGAAAAAGAAGAGCAATATAATAGAATAAGAAGAGCAATATAATAGAAAAAGAAGAGCAATATAATAGAAAAAGAATAGCAATATAATAGAAAAAGAAGAGCAATATAATAGAAAAAGAAGAGCAATATAATAGAAAAGGAAGAGCAATATAATAGAAAAAGAAGAGCAATATAATAGAATAAGAAGAGCAATATAATAGAATAAGAAGAGCAATATAATAGAAAAAGAAGAGCAATACAATAGTGAATGGAGAGGAAAATAATATAGGGCAGAAGAGGAATATAAAAAGGGGAGGAAGTACAATAAAACAAGATAGAGGAAGAGCAATATAATAGTAAATTTTCTTAGCACCTTTCGCAAGAACGAAAGTATGGGACAACCTGTGAGGATCGAACTCACTACTCAGTTGTAGCAGACAAGCTTGTTAACCACTACACCATGCCGAGGTGTCCGAAGAGTAATATAATAGAGGGAGAAAGATCAATATAATAGGGAAGGAAGAGCAATATAATAAGGGCAGAAATGACATTATAATAGAGGAGGAAGAGATATATAATCGGAGAAGAGGAACAATATTATAGGAAAGGAAAACAATATAATAAGAGAAGAACAATATAATAGTTGGGAGAGCAATATAATAGAATAGTAAGAGCAATATAATAGGGCAAAAATAGCAATATAATAGGCAGGAGGACGAGCAATACAACATGGGGAAAAGTTATATAATATTTGGGGGAAGGATATAACAAGTATGAGGAAGAGCAAAAATAAATGAGGGAGCAATATTATGGGGGGGGGGAAGAGCAATATGATGGGGAGGAAGTGTCAGAAAATGAACAAAGACAAGGAAGCAAAAAGCAGATAAAAACGAAAAAGGGAATATAGAAATTTAATATGTAGATGGTTACTAATTGAGGTTCTTGGAGTTTGGATTGCTTGATTCGTCGTCTAAGCCTCATCAACTCTTTTCAGGTTATTTAAACCCAGATAATATTATTTGGATTGTAAGAATTTTCTTGTGGAGATAATTATGGTTTAGTGATACAAGTCTTACTAATTCACCCAAAAATGCGGAAGATGATGTAGATTCATACCTTTCTCAAAAATATTTGCGCGTAAGTGATAATAGTGAACGCAGTGGAAATTGAATCTCAGCTCTCTGATTAACAATTCTGAGCCATTATCCATGACACCACCCGCTCATCTGGAAGGCATCCCAATGCTCCTTTGGGTTTCGTTATCGCATTTTCCGCCCTCTGTTAAAATACTTCCCAGATACTTCCAGATTAATAATAGATACTTCCAGATGCAAGATAGATTTGGGGATTTAAGAGGGGTTATTAATATATCTAGCAAATTCCGTATCCCTAAATCATTTCTATCTATATTTGCAGTCGTTAACTGCAGAAAACCGACATGAATCCGTTTGCGATAAAAGCGAGATTCTTTTAAATGAATTAAAATGAAGAAATTTTCTGAATGGAAGACATCTGTTAAAATAAGCAAGTTTTATTGTGAAAACATTGAGTTGCATTGGGAAATCTGAAATAAAGCATTGTGATTACTTACGCAATTTGCATTAGATAAAGTTTTATTCCCTTTTGTCGCTATCAGATTCCGAATATGACTCTGGAGATTTTTTTAATCAATTCACCCCAAGCAAGGCAGTACTGCCACAGTTGCCCATGGAGGTTACAAGAAAGAAGATCGAAAAGAAACAGTAACAAGATACGGGGTAAGGGTCGGGGTAAGGATAAGAGAAATATAGAAATCAACTCCTGGATATTTTAGCTATCAAGGAAGCAAGTGTCCGGAAAGAAGATCTAAAAGGCGAAAAATGTGAGAAAAGAAACTGTGAAGTATAAAGAGATGGTTAATTTGACTGTTTTCACTGTAAAAAGGTGGGACCTAGTTGTCAGTCTAGTAGCACGGGTAAATTTGTGTAGAGGGGGAACCAGAGAGATAATTTCTATTAGGAAACCACTGAGTTGCATAAGAATATAAAATAAATAATGCATTGTGGTAATAGATGCAATTTGCATTAGCTAAATTTTTATTCCGTTTGTCGTTATCAGATTCCGGACATGACTCTGAAGACGACCTGAAAGATAAACCTGACCTCTCAAAAGTTTGGCATTCGCTGACGCCAGTTCTGAAAGGAAATACCAATCTGTGAAGCGTGCTGGAAATTTCTTTAGACAGATCCATGATAATTGACGTCAAGGATTAACGATGAAGTGATATAAAAACAGGGTAACTGAAATCAATCAGTGGGGAGGATGCTATCACGTTTTCCGACTGGAAACACAAACTAGCCAGAATAAAGTAATGATTAGTTAAAACTTCTCCTTCCTTTTTCTCCTTTTTCTTTTTCTTCTTTCTCTTTTTCTTCGTCTTTCTGCTTCTTTCTTCTTCTTGTTCTTTTTCTTTTTCTTCGTCTTTCTGCTTCTTTTCTCCTTGTTCTTTTACTTCTTCTTTTTTTTCTTCTTTCTCTCCTTCATTTTCTTCTTGAGATGTTCTTTCAGGACGTAAGCGATCATGGACTTCCACATCTTCCTATCGCTCTCCTGTTACCTCCCCCCCAAATCCCGGGCTGCCATCCATTTGCCCCAGTCCATCATGAATGCTACGAGTTGCTTTCCCCTATCTCTCTTTCCATCTGTGACCTGTGAGTATCAGATTCTCCAAGCCCTTCTTGCTCATTAGATATCCCAGAAACTTCAGCAGTCTTTTCCTGATGTTAAGTATTTGTTTCCTTTTCGTTACCATCCCCTCCAGATCTTCATAAATTTAGTGGGCAATTCTGATATTCTCCTTTTTCTTCTCTTCCTTTTTTGTACTGTGTCTATTCAGGACGTACGCGATCATGACTCTCCACAATGTCCTGTCTTTTATGAGCTCTGAATAAATCTTGCTCTATCTCCCAAGCATTTACAAAAGCTCGCATAGATAAGTTATGCAATGTCTTCCCCTGTCTCTCTTGTCTTTTGTCTTCAATATTTCGGTGTGTATGTGTGTATGTGTGTGTGTGTATGTGTGTGTGTGTGTGTCTAATTTTCCAAGCCAAATTATGTTCCCTAAGAATTTTAACTGAGGACGCTGACATATGTTACTATTGGAAATACCGAGTAACTAGAATAAAGTAATGATTAGTTAAAACTAGTGACTTTATAAGTTCAGTGAGCAATTTTTTCTTCTTCTTCTTCTTCTTTTTCTATTACTACTACTACTACTACCACCCTCACCACCAGCACCACCTCCTGTTGAGACTGGAAACACAGACTAACAAGGATTACTCTCTTCTTCGTACAGCATCCCTTCATGACGTGGGCTATCATGGCTCCGTTCAGGTTCGTGTCTTTTATGAGCTGTTAGTAAATTTATCTAAATCTCATAATCTCTATTCTGTGAACCATTTAAAAAAAGCTCGTTGGGTAGGTTATGTACTGCTTTCCCCTGACCCAATTCAATTCAATATATCGTGTGGGTGTCAAATTTTCTAAGCCCACTTTCCACGATATCTAACCTAGGATTTTCAACTACCTCTTTCGGATGTTACGTATAAATGTCCTTCTTTCCTTTTTATTTTCTAAAACTGTTGTCTTTACTCACGGGTTCAATCCATGTTATATTCAATATACCACATTTTTGTTGCCTCGGGTTTATTCTTATGATTGGATTTTACAGCATTCTCTGCCATATAGGAGGATCGATAATATATAACAGTTAAGTACTAGCCTCGAATTCAACGATAGACGACAAAGACGATAGCCTTCCCGATTTCTTGCGTCTCTCTGAGCACAACCTCATTTTTACGATGTAGGAAATATCAAGACTTATCAAAACTCTTGATTCTAAATAGATCTGCGGTTCAGACAAAATTCTGGTAGTTGTCCTTAAGAATATTAACTCAGAGTTATCCCCAATCCCAGGAAAAGTTTTGAAGAAATCCGTCGAAGGTGTGTGCCCGGTTATTTAAAATGCGAGTGGGCGCTCATATTTCACACAATATATACACAGTATTCCTCTCTGTGTCATTAGTAAATTATTTGAAGCTATAATCAACAAGAAGGTTGTTGATCAACTCAACAAGAAAAATCTCTTGAATGACAAGCAGTACGGATCTCGATCTGCACGGTCCACTGCTGATATCCCAACTTCGATTACTCACAGAATTATTCAGGAACTTGGCAACAAACATATTTCAAGGACGGTCGCAATAAGCTCATTAGTTATTCAGTTACTGGAAGGGTTTCCTTAATTCTAAAGTCATTCTTAACGGTTAGGTTCATAAAAATAGTTGTTAATGGATATTCCTTCGAACCCCAGGCGCTGAACACGAGTGTCTTTCAAGGTTTGCTTCTCGGACCAACACTCTTCGTAATCTAGTACATAATATTCTACTCCAATTACTTGTGAATACATGATGATACGATATATAACACCATCGATAACCAGAGTGTGTCAGCTGATCTCTCATCTGACCTAGCTCTAGCAGCTCAAGACGCAGCAATTTTAAAAGTCCTAAAGAACGGATGTTTCCACAGGATGCACGTGTACATTGAAAGGGTGTTGGAACAAATTTAACCCATACCTCAAGTGTAAATCCTCCATACGATCGGTAAAAATGTTGTGAAGATGGTCAGTGCCGTGTACCGCTCGGGTAAGTACTTCACTTCTCGTGCTTACTAGAGCCAGATCAGGATGAAAATGGGAAACCGCTATTATATATGATCGGGAGGCGCCCATCTTTCTTTTTCCCCTCATGATAGATTCTAAAACTATATATACCTTCTTTTAGGCCACTAATTATTTTCCACTCTACCAACCCTTTCTCAAAAACGAGACGTCGCAAGCCTCTATCTGCATTTCCATAGAGAAGGTTCAAATGCATTACATTCCTTAGTTCCATCAGTGCTAACCTCCACGGCTAAGACCTGCCATTCTAAGCACATAGGAGCGAACCATCCTCATCCCTAAGAACCTTCCACGCAAGGAGATACTTCCCACGTTCCACTGTCTTGTGGAACCGACTGCCAATTAGTTGTTTCCTTAATCACTACAATCCTGACAACCATTTTCTAAAAGACGAGACGTCGCAAGCCTCTATCTGTATTTCCATGGAGAAGGTTCAAATGAATTACACTCATTAGTTTCATCAGTCCTAACTTCCACGGCTAAAACCTGTCATTCTAAGCACATTGTACCGAGCCATCATAATCCCTAAGAACCTTCCACGCAAGGAGATTCTTTCCACCTCCCAAAGTATTGTGGAACCGACTGCCAATTGGTTGCTTTCTCAATCACTACAATCTTAACCTATCTCGGGTTAGCCGTTACCTTTCACATATATCCGCATCAAGTGGTCCCTAGAGCTTTACAGGATGACACCTCTGTAACAAAAAAACAAATCTTGAGATTTTCATGTATCTTAATATTTTGTTTAACTTTTCGAAGGGATCTTTTAATTTCCAAATCTCTTTTGTATTTCGTTGTTGCATTTTTCGCCCTCTTTCAATACACTTTTTAGAGACTTTGAGATTACACATGCACATGTGTCATATGTTGGTAATTTATTGGTTAAGAGTTGTTTTCAAAAAATAAGAAATAAACCCAAATAATTTGTTTTATTATGAGACCATTAAAAAAAATAACAGAGTCCATTAAAGTATAAGCCGCGAGAAGACGAGAGAATAAACACACCATTTAAATTAAATTATATAACAATCAATCTTGCGAATTATTTAATTGGGTTCTGGCAGTCGTTTTAAGTGCATTACACTTTGTGGCGATATAAGCCTATTGGTGAACGGCAATCTCTAGCACGAAGTCTCTTCTTCTTCTGTTATGGAGTTTGTCTAGCGATCACTGCTATATAAGAGGAATGATCAGAAAGATGCTGAAGATACAATGGACAGAACGTTTAAGTAATGACGAGGTTTTGGAGCAGCCTTTGAGATTTCACTCGCCCAATTGACTCATTCGATTAAAAAATTAATTGGGCGAGTAATATTTATTGTTTTACTCGCCCGCGGTCGATTAAAAATCTCGCAATTAAACGTGTCCCTTCAAATATAGAAAATTTAAACTGATTCCTTCTACAACCCAAAAGTATGCCATTGAAGATTCACAAGTTAATTAGAATTACCTATAATGACATTATTACAACCACGCACCGAAAAACAAATTATACAAGTAAGAATTGTTTTTTGTAGAAAATCGTTGATAAAATCAGATGTGTTATTCTTTTATCATCTATGAAATGGAGGTTGTAGTCAAACAGAAGAAAGAAACTACAAATTTAGGGACCTCCTCTCAATTGCCAAAAAAACCAAAAAAAAAAAAACAACAACAAAAAAAAAAAACCGGCATATCATGATGTTAAAATGGCTGAAAATTAATAAAAACAAATTTTTAACATCAAAATATTTATGCTGTTATTAATCAGAAGAAAGATTAAATTTTGTCATTACTTTTTCCATAAAAAATTAAATCCTTTCTAACACGTTCGAAAGTTTATCAAAAATTTCATTTTTTGTTTTCCGTCAGTGATTCACGCTATGTTTAAGTAAGGCGACTATTAAGAAAATGAAGTCGGTCGAGTAAAATGATTTTGGGACGAGTAAATTTTCCCTCGCTCTCTACCGCTGGTCGAGAGATTTCTTTTTAAAATCTCAAAGGCCGTTTTGGAGAGAATGGTCACGAAACGGAAAACTGGCAGTTAACATTAGGAAAAGACAGATGAATTTTCTGGGATATCTAGTAAGGAAAGATCGCTTTGGGAATCTGATGCCCAAAGGACGGATAGATGGAAGAAGAGACAAAGGAAAGCAACGAGTGATATACTTGATAGATTTGAGCAGATGAATGGCGGAGCTGGGATTTAGCGGGATAACAAGAGAAGCGTTAAGAGTTACAAGGGATAGGAAGATGTGGAGGTTCATGCTCGACTACGTCCTGAAGGAACACGAGACAAAGAAGAAGAAAAATAAGGAGAAACAGAAGATACTACACAATAGTTCTGTACTTCTTTCGTTGTTTCTAGCGACATTTTCCCGCTTCTTAATACTTTGCTTGGCTTTTCGAAGGAATCTTTTTACTATTCCAATGATTCTTCGGATTCTGGATGAAGCATAATTGCTTTTGTTAACAACAACAAATGTCTATGACATTGTTCAGGCTATGGAATTTTCACCTGTTTCTGCTAAATTTATATTCTCCATAAAATTAAGAGAGCACTGAGAAGAATAATAAACGTATCATAATAGCTCAAGTGCTGAACACTATATTCCTTTTTCTGTTGAGATTCAACTGAAGTAATAAAAATATACCAGGTTAAAAAATTCATTTATCCTTTAGAAATTACCTTGTCGAATACGGAACGGTGCAGATATGCTTTTCAGGAATGTCTGAACAAGTGAAACTGCTTGAAAAGCAAATAGAACCTGCAGCTTGATTAGGAAGTTCTCTGTGGCCAAGCGGTCAAAGCACGTCGTATTAAAGTGTGGTTTCTACTGTAAAGGGGGATACCGATTTGAATTTTGGTTTCTTAAATAATTTTTTCGAGTGTGTTGTCCGGGAGACGATATAAAACAATGTTTAAACTAAAAAAAAAGTTTACTCGAATAGAGGTATCCACTAAAGATAAGGTTTAAAACTATAAAAATATGCAGGATAAAAATACATTATGTTTCGAAATATATATATATATATATATATATATATATATATATATATATATATGAAGAACGGGATTGAAACCAGTCGGTCGTTTTCGTAATTCTTATTTTTTATTCCATCTATTGTTATTCCATCATCTATAAATGCCTGTGAATATCAAATCGACTTTGTTTCTTGGCATTATATATATATATATATATATATATATATATATATATATATATAGTTTTAAAATGTGCTATATTTATAGGATAAAGTGCTCAATATCAGAGATAGAGCGTATGTAAATATAAAAGAGTGAACATTGAAGTCAACACTCAAGGACGACAGAAATATTGAAAATGTTAATCTGATTCTTTCTATAAAATATAGAAAAAGTTAATCTGATTCTTTCTACAACCCAAAAGTATGCCATTGAAGATTCACAAGTTACTTAGAATGAACTGCAATGACATTATTACAACCACGCACCGAAAAACAAATTATACAAGCAAGAAAATTATGCTAAGCGCTATCATCAGGCCACATGTGTTGAGTTTTTTCGAGGCTATTTATATATATATATTTCTATATATATATATGTGTGTGTGTGTGTGTGTGTGTGTGTGTGTGTGTGTCAGTCGGGCATTGTGGGTAATCCTTCTGAAGGTTATTTTGACGGGAGTGGCTTGGTTATTTATTTATTTATTTATTAGAGTAAATCTATTTGACTTGTTATTTGTTTATTCTTTTGTTTTTTTGATGATTAATTCATTTATTTGGATTTGTTATTTATTTTATTTTTATTACTTTTTTTATTTATTTTATTATGATTTGTTATTATTTATTTATATTATTTTATTTATTATTTATTGTAATAGGTGTTGTATGGTCGGCGGTTTGTTAATTTGTTTATAATTTGCTCCTTATTAGTTTTCTATTTTTAAGTAACGCAGTAAAAATTTGTTTTCATGTCTGCATTTTGATATTAGTTCAAATCGTTTATTTAGTATATATATATATATATATATTCATCCGCAGAGAGATCTGTTTCGCTGTATCACAGCTCATCAGTACGGTTAGACACCCGATTGCTTTTTACCCAAGATTGAAACCCAACCGCATTGGCGTCAGTCGGCGATTATACCTCTGAGCTATGGGCGCTCGGTATCATACGCCAATAGCCAGAGTGCTTGAACTCATTACTGAATGAGCGATGTATAGATGCTTCAGTAGCTACTTGGTGTTAATACAACAGTGCCTCATGTAATTAACCAGAGATATTACATATATATGAAGTATATATTAATAAATATGCGCATTATCACTTTCCAAAGATACAACTCAGAATTTCATGCACAACGCAAAAGGTGGTCAGCATTAACTTAGTTTGTGCTCAGCTGTTGAAAAAAAGAAGTTTATGCTCAGCCTCTGAAAATTGCGTTGAGCATGATAATCACATTATTATTGTTGCAGTTATTTTTCATTAGTCATCTTATATCCTTTGTACCCTTAAAAAAGATTTTATTTCTAAACTAATTTTCTGTAAATGAACATTTCAAAGTCGTTATGGCATATCAACATCTTGGTTGTTCGAAGACGCCTCTTTTTCACATGGTGATTCCTGTTCTACGGCACGTATCCCATCACTACCTCGATTACCATGTCAGTGGTGGCATCGCCCCTGCCACGTTAATAATAGTCCGGTAGACCAAATAAATAAAAAGCAGATCCTCTATTCAAATTTATCTATAGTCCGATAGACATAATAAAGAAAAAGGCAGATCTCCTACTCAAATGTGCTTGTCTGCTAAAATTAACATTTAAAGTAATAAAAAATGTCAGATTAAAAAAAAATGAAACCCATTAAATTCTTGAGAATTTGTTTTGTTTACGCTTTGAATATGAAACTCAGGAGATGTGTCTTTCAAGAAAAGCTGAACAAGTAGATGTTCTTTAAAAGGAAATAGAACCTTGCTTGATTGTGAAAATATTCGTGGCTGAGTGGTTAAAGCACGCCGAATCTGATGACTGTTTCCTCCTGCATATACACGCAGATTTGAAACTTGTCGGCGGGCATTTTTCTTTATTTTTTGTGTATAGGTATCCGCAAAAATAAAGTTTGATATAATATATGTTATTATGTATAGCTGTAAGAATAACTGTTTAAATAGATTTATCTACTCGTAAGAAATAAAGACATTTTTTTCAGTGAATATCTTTCATATTAGCGTTTGATATCACCGTCGAAAAATAGTGATTTTTTTTTATCACTGACGAAAGGGGTCGGGTTAAACAAGGTAAGATTGATCAGTTACTAAAACTAGCTACTGAAACTGGCTGTTAGTTACAAGTATTATGTTTACAATTTCTTATAAAACCTTTTATTTAAAACATTTGAGGAGGGATTTTTCCAAAGCAAATGGGAAAAACAATGGAGAATGATAAATAGTTAATTGAAAAGAAGAATAAATGAGTATATATTTTATTTATTGATGTAGATTTTTGTTATCGAATTTATATATATTCGTAATATCCTTATTTAAAATAAATCTTTATTTTAAAAAATATGGATATCGGCCGGGAACAAGAAATTCGAGTGCCGACTTCAAATTCTAGTTAAATTCGTTGCATTCAGTTACGCACAAATAATCTTGGGAAAGGTACTGATCCATCTCTTCCCTCCAGCTATAGGTCAAATAACAGAACATATTGGGTTCTGCAGCCTTGTTTGATAACCTGTCTACCGCAGAAAAGTAATGGCAACCTACTGCAGGAAAACTTTTGCTCAGTCAGTCATGTCTCTCGAGAGACATGATCGCCCAAGCGTGTATCACGTATGGCACTTAACTGACTGACTGTTTTCGTGCACAGAACAACTATAAGTCCTGATAACTGTAACATTCAGGGATCTATTTTGCACTGTATAACGCTTGTGAATATGATACTTCTTAAAATATTTTAATAAATCAATATTTTTCGATTCTAAAATAATGTCGCACCTTGAGGAAAGTTTAATACAAAAAAGGTGTATACCTATGTACTTGTTATGACCAGGAAGAAAAACAAGGAAACAAGAAGATGGGTTCAAAGAGTGTATTAGAATATCAGAACATATATACAAAATAAAAGGGTTAGCAGTCAGCAAACAGCGTCCAAACTGTATAGTTACACTGCATCTTGACTGCCTCACGACTGTCTTACGTCTGCCTCTAGACTGCCTCTCCGGAATTCACGCAGGTTAGTATTTATGGAAAAGTCCATTCGACAGTATAATAGAGCGCCATAACAGTTCTATATCTTATACAAAAGCGTTTGATAAATTACACTACAAAGAACTAATTGAACTGCTAGGTTAACTTGACTTATTTATAAAGGATATTCGAATAATTTAGAACTTATACTAATAACAAGTATTAATCCTCCTATGTGAGAATGAATTCTGGACAATCTTCTTACAGTTGAAGAAGTGACTTGAAGCAACAGAAATGTGGCTCCACTGAATGATACTGAGTATTCCATGAGCCCAAATCGTAAGCTACAAAGAAGCTTTAAAGAAATATATGTATATATATATATATATATTTCGAAGTTCGCAGCAAGTCTAGTAGACTTCGGTTCTTTCTATCAGGAATTTTATTGAAATTGCCGAAGTGATGGGTTGTGGGTCTTTGATATCGGAATCGAAGTGGATTTCTTGTTCCGGGCTGGATCACTCTGCTCTTTCGGCTTTTTGGACCCTATATTTATGTCCATGCCATGGTGTGGGGCTGACGGATACCTGGTGTATAACCCCTCATTTCGGCAACCAATAGAATGCTGAGGTAGCTGCTGTTCATTGTTGCCTTCGGTTTATCCAATGGAATTAGTCTTATTTTCATGACATCAATTGCCGGTCGTCTCCTCCTTTCGGGGCGCTGGTTTGCGCGACTAATGAGATGCCTTCCTGTTTTATGACGTCATTTTCCTGTACTCCTTTTTGGGCTGGACTTATCCGGTGAATTTTCTTTCTCACGAAATAATTTTGGGTTCTAATCATTTTTCATCAATTACTATTAACCTTTGAACTTGTCATAAAAGCCTGTATGACTAAAATTTTCTTTTCTTTGTTTGAAGCAAACAGACAGGTTACAGGTGGTTAATGTTTACATTGTCACCTAGATAAGAATTTCTGCATATGTATTCTCAGTATCTCTACTTTCGGTCACAGAAATTTTAATGCTTTCTTTAATGACAGAAAGTTATTTTTGTTATCAATTCTACTGAGTCAAAGAAATTTTCATCCACCTAATTTCAGATACGACGCCTGTCTCTTCGCTGAATCACTAATCCAGCCTTTGACTCTGTACTAGATATTTGTTATCTATTTTTCCTTACAATTCACGTGAGCAAGACAATCCTTATTTTACTTGTTATCACCTTGTGGTGTGTGGGCTGAATCCCTTAATTTCCAGTTTAACATTATGCCTTTGAGTACAATAATGAAAAATAAAATCTCCTTTCGGTTTTGGACTTCGCATCTCACTTCAACGCTTGTCTAGGGCCATCTGGCTTGTTTTATGTTTTAGATTACTAATGCCTATTGTCTTAGCGTTTAATCTAACCTCGGAAATAAAAACAAATTTATTTATTTTTTCTTTTTCTCCTTTCTTTTCTTTCTTTTTCAGGTTTAGAATAACTGAAGAACAAAACTTATTAATTTTCGTTTCTTTTACCTTCGCTCATATTCGAAGAATTAAAAATTCTTCTCAGTACGTTTCCTTCCAATCTATAATAATAATTCCTTCTGTTTAATTTTTTTTTCAGTTATAATTAATATTCACTTAATAAAATTAATTACTTCCGTTCCGCTAAATATTGTTATAGAACGTGCCAAAGTCATAGATATTCAAGAAATACGAAAAACTCTAAGTCTCTTAGTACGTCCAGTATTCAATCCTATATCTCAACACACAACACTAGAAATATAGAAGCATAAAACATTATCTACGAGTGCATCTCACGATTGAAACAAGACCACAAAATGAAAACATGCATTCGAAGCACATAAAATAAGCTAAAGGAAAAGACAACCAGAATCCCCACCCCAACAAAAAGAAAAAAACTACTCAGCAGGGCCAAACTATCCAACTCAAGTCCAACACCAACTGCCAAAAGGTGTGGTTGTTCTAATTGCAAGACTAGCATTAACTTCTTTGAAGAAACACTGTATAAATTTAAACAAAGACAATGTCTTTTGTAAAATGATCCTTTTATCTGTTAAAAAGTCCAGTATATGCTAATAAATGTAAAGAATGTAATCACGATTGTATTGGGCAAACTACCACCTTAGAAAGAGAATGATAATTCGCCAACTAATACGGGACCCCACCACAAGACACTTACTACTCAGCCGGCATTAGACTTATGTGCAACAAATAAGTCCACAAAATCCCAAGTCTTTCCATTTGCCCAGACAATACCAAACATGAATGAATAAAGAAAATATATTGATTTAAAATGCACGTCCGAACAAGCTCTAATAGGCCACATTTACCAAGGACTATCCATACTCATACACGAACACACATACACACACACACACGTCCATTTTACTAATGGAATCGTTATTTTCATTACTATTATTATTATTATTATTAATAGTAGTAGTAGTAAGGCGATAAATTGCTATTCCATAACACGCACACGCACACATAAATGAACATTTATATACACATAGACACACATATACAGTTTCTATTGATTTTACCGTAATCATCATTATTATCATCATCAACATTACTATTATCGTCCTTACTTAATGTCGCATCATCCTGCACATTCCGACAATGAAGGAAACACTAAAACTATTTCTCTAGACGCACACACTCACGCGCGTACACACACACACACACACACACACACACACACACACACACACACACACACACACACACACACACTTAATCCTTGAACTTTTGGTATTGCCTGCAAACGGAAGAGAATCTATGAAAAATGAACCATCATTAATCCGGTACTGAATATTAATAACATAGATCGAATGTTATACAGTGAAAATTTCAGATCAAATTGCTGGTATGTTTTACGTTATGAATTTATTGATCTTCTTTCATATATATATATATATATATATATATATATATATATATATGGGAAAAACTACTGTATTTTTTGAAAGTATTTATTTATTTCTATTATTATATATAAAAAAAATATATAATAATAGAAATTAATAAATACTGTCAAAAAGATACATTTTTAAACTTACAACTTTTAATAGTTTTTCCTATACAAATATAAAGACAGTATACCTGAATCATCATTATGCTATATATATATATATATATATATATATGTATGTGTGTTCATCAGGTCCAGGCGACCCTCTCTTTGAAAACAAAGAGATTGTTTGCTTGGGCTTGATTTGCTGTGTCTCTAGCATCTTTAGATGTTAGAACTTTTATTATTTCCCCCTGCTCATTCATTCACGTCATCCGCAACAGACTTCCTTCTCATGATTTGTTTCTCCGTTTCCAGTTCTGACGAGAGGGGGACGAAAACGGTCGAAATATGTTTTTCTTTTTTTCATTTTAAAATGTATCATGGCCTTTAATAATAAAACTTTTTCGCCTTTAACGCGATATATATATCTATGAAATCGGCTTCTTTCTCCTTTTCAAACGTTTTCAAATAAAACGTGCATCCATTTTGAAAATACATATTTTTGCGCATATAAGCGTGGGTACTGGGAATTTCTCGAAACAACCAAAAACAGATTGTAAAATAAATTCAGATGTTTGATTAAATTTTGGAAAATGGGTGGGGTCGATAAGTTTTTCACTAGCCCTTTGTATATCTATTTTGTTCATATCTCTATGTCTATCTTTGTCTCATTCCCAGTATATTTGACGATATATATCCGAGTGAGTACAGAACGAAGAAAGAAATTTTTTTTCACCGTCCAAAATATTAATTTAAAACAGTGCTCGATATATGATGTATAGAGCTGTGAATATTCCAACAGATAATGCCATTAATCAACAATTTAGCACTTACGCACCAAGTTCTTCAAAAGTCTAACTGTCAAAACGGAAGACACATTCTCTTCATTATCAATAACCCCAACCAACCCCACAACAACAACGAACCAAATATAAACAGCGGATGATTCCAGTTCTTGCTAATTCCTTCTGACGAAACGTTGGACACCCAACGTTGAAAAACATGTGATTGCAGAGGACATATATAGAAAAAATTATGTACATGTTCTAAAACATAATTTATAATATATATATATATATATATATATATATATATATATTAAAAAAGGATTAATTCAATGATGTTGGATGATCATTTCGATATGAAAATCCCCACATCACCTCAGCAACAGAAAAATTCTTTCAGAAACTGGAGAAAAATCAGTCTAATTTTCCTTTTTAAATAGATTTGCAAAGAAATTAAAAAAGAAAAAGAAAAAGAAAAAAAAGAAAAAGATAAAACAAATAAAATCAAATAAACAAGAAAAGAAAAGATTGACATCGTCTGGGTTCGCAAAAAAAGGAAAGAGAATTGTAACTTAAAAATTAACGGACGGCCATATATATATATATATATATATATATATATATATATATATATATATATATATAGCAAATTAAGCAAGTTAAAAGAAATCGGAGTCTAAGCGTACTGATGAGCTGTGATACAGCGAAACAGATCTGTCAGCGGATGACCACACACACACACACACACACACACACACACACACACACACATATATATATATATATATATATATATATATATGCTCAGCCTTTATACTACTGGGCCACCTTCGTCCCCATTCTCCAAGCATACAAGCATATTTTTTTTACTCCCACGTTGGCCAATAAAAGCGAACTGAGATTCTTTTTAAATAATTTAATATCGAGAACTTTTCAGTATGGAAGACATCTGTGAAAATAAGAATATTCAGATTCTAAGAGAAAAAGATCATTCTCCAGACGATTTTTTTAAAAAGCATTTCTTTAGTTACTGTCGATGTGAAGTGTTCTTTTTAACTTAGCCAAAATATGCGAATTTTTATTTTTCAAGGAATAAGAACGGAAATAAGATATTAAGAAACATATGCGAATCTGACATATGGACGTATTTAAATAGTTATCGCCATGAAGTTCAGTTAAAGTGTGATCGGAAAATTAGGGCGCGGAAGGAATGGTAACTTAAGATCAAAAAGGAATCTCTTGAAATGTTCGATAAAAAAAAGAACGATTAGAGTATATCTTTTCTTTTCTTTTAACCACAGCTGAATGTTTCCCGTTTCAAGCATCAACATTTACGCGTTTCCTAAAAACTTAAACAAAATGACAAGAGAATGAAAATCTATACCCAGAATCTGGAAAAGAAAGCTGAAATTTATTGTGTATATAACGAGGAAGAAGGGCTTGGAAAACATAACCCTCACGGGGCATATTGAGGAGAAAAGAGATAGAGAAAGACAGTGAATTACTTCCCTGACGAGTTTATATGAATAAGTGAGGGAACAGGAAATAGGGTCCTTAGCAAAAAAAAAAAAAAACTACTAAGAAAGGAGATAGAAGTTGTGAAGAGCCATGATCGCCGACGCACTGAAGAGATGCTGCACACAGAAATTTTGGAGAACTATGATTGAATATGTCTTGAAGAGAGATGTGGCACATAGAATTTGTGGAGAGCCATGGTCGCCTATGTCTTGAATGGCATAGAAGGTTTAGAGAGCTATGATCGATTGAGTTGAAGTGAGATATTTTAGGTAGAAGTTGTGGAGAGCCATGATCACCTATAACTTGAAGTGTGGTGTTGGATATAGTTGTTGTGGAGAACGATTATCGCCTATTCACTGAAGGGAAGCTGCACATAGAAGTTGTGGAGAGTCATGGTCACCTATATCCCCATGGCACTAAATTTCATTAATAAACTATCGACGTTTTCATCATTTTTCTCTCTCGCACACACACACATTTTATTCCAAGCAAGGTGATAATGTCACTAAGACACAAGAGGGGGGTTACTAAGAATGAAAGTACATGGGAAAAGTTTAGAGAAGAGAAAAGAATAAAATAAAACAGGAATCAGGAAGGCAAAAGACGGCCATTAATCTTGCATTTAATTTTTTTTAAGATTGTAAGTGACAATCGCACCTACCTCCCATTAGCATGGAACAAGCTTGCCGCCCAGAGAATAAAACACTACGCCTCCTTGGCCTCACACTCTCAGCAGACCTCAAGTGGAATGACGATATCGAATCCATTGTTAAATCCGCTGCTATGAAAGTCGGTTCTCTGTGCAGGGCCCGGAAGTTTTTCCGGTCTGAATCTATATATAAATCTACCATCCGCCCGTGTATTGAATACTGCTGTCACATCTGGTGCCCCTGCTATTCTCCTCGGGGTTCTTGACAAAATACAACGGAGGATCTGTAATGTGATCGATACCGACTTGGCAGACCGCCTGCAGTCACTCTCTCACCAGCGTAACGTGGCTTCCCTATGCCTCTTCTATGAATACCTTCACGGCTTCTGCTCCGATGAACTTAGATCATTGGTGCTCCCTAGGTATGAATTTGCACGAGATACTAGATTAGCAACTAGGTCCCACCCTTTTATAGTGAAACAGATAAGATGTAACCGCAATTTTTGCTCCAACCGCTTTTTTTTCTCGCACTTCCCGCCTGTGGAATTCCCTTCTACATACTTGCTTCCCCGACAGCTACAATCTCCAGGAGTTTAAATGTAAGATCAATAGACACCTCCTAACACACTAACTCGCATCCATTCTCTCAAACACTCTTCCCATCTACCCAACCCTCATTAACGGTATCCTTACCCGTCTATCACCCTCCTTCTGACATTTCCTATATCTAACTACTCTTTCTCAGCACTTTCCCCTATGTGACGTCCTGCGCAATAGTGGCAGTGGAATGCCTTACTTGGCGTGAAATGATTAAAAAAAATAAAGTAGCAGAGAAACAAGGAACCGAGAGATTGTTTCAGAGGCGATAAGTGCGAAAAACGAAACTATTAGAATAGAACTTACTGTTACATCCAGCTATTTCAACAGTAAAATGATGTGACCAAGTTGCCAATCGTTTAGTACGTTTAATTTTATTCCATCGAGATACCAACGATAGTAATATTTATTTTATAAAGTATAAACATGTGGCACATGACCAAAATGGATGGGAAAGTCTTGTCTTATTCTGTCCTATAATTAAACTTAGCTAACCACAGTTACTGAACCAAACACACCGCAGTATTCTTAAAACCTAAACAACATTTTCTTACTTACCATTCTTACTACAACCCCTATAATACCTCAGAGTCTCTATAAAGTAGTAGTTATGTCCCATACGTAGCAAGGAGTGTTTATTAAAAGAATTTTCATAAAAAATATTTATAGAAAAGACAAAAAGAGGCCACGTCATGACGAGGAGATGCCAACTCATGATTGATAATATTACAGATCCTTCTTTGGATTTTATCGAGAATCTCGATATATATAACCAGAGCAAGAAACCAGACACGGTAGCAATATTAATGCACGGACAAATCGTAGATCTATAAATGCGATAAAATATTGTCTAGCGAGAAAAAATTGTATGGGAGAAAAAAAATTGTCTAGCACGGCACAGTGAACAAAATTTCCGAGCAGCAGACCAAACCATTTAATCACTCCTTCATGTAGAAAACGTAAAACCAAGAAGGCGCGATGAGTGGTTCTCCCTGAGGTTAGCATTGGCCATGCCAATAGAAAGCAAAACTCTTTTGATGTAAACGACAGAATCTTTGTTTGGGAGGCATTATAATTTACAAGCCAATTTTTTGCCTCATTTAACAACTGATTGGAGGCAATTTTCACAAGTAGCTAGATGTTTTACATTTTTTCGACCTATCAGACTTACTATTCAGGCATGGGTAAATAGCTGTGTCATTAGCATAAATACTTAATTCGGAACTAATGACATTGGGAAGCTTGTTGATGACGATAAGACACAATGTAGGTTTAAAGATAGAGCTCTGGGAGACTCATTCCCCGTATTAAGCCGAAAGGATCTATCCATGGCACTATCTGTTAAGAAGAATTCGGTCAGAGACTATATATATGAATCCCTGTCTCAGCCCATTTTTTATGTCTGGAAGACTAATTTTAAATAATATTTTTCTTTCTTAACCCACAACATTTTTTTTAACTTTCTGCGTATGGATATGTTTTTGGGCTCTTTTCGAATTTTTGTAACATACTTAAAATTAATTTTTTTTTGATCGTTGATGATTAAGCGAGAGTTTTCTCGCTGAAATAGCTATTCAACGAAATGTAATTTTAGGATGCTGTACTTGTTTATATACAGAGGCGATGGATGCCATTGGTTTATTAAAGCCTATGAATTTGAGAACGTTCTAGAATGTTTATCAGATGGTTAAAAGGTCAGTTAAAACATGTAGAGGACACAAATCTTCGTGAGTGCGTAATATTCAATTACTTGTTTAGGAATTAAAAAAAATCATATCTGTGTACACAATAGAGACCTCATACACAACAATTTAACAAAAGCACTAACCTTACACAGAAATAAATTCGATCACAATTTAATCTAAAAAGTGCTACATGCATCAAAAGAGAAAGTAATTTAACCAGAAGGAAAATTCTCGAGAGTTCCGCCATCGAATATTATCACAATATTAATCTACGCTTCGTTTTTTTTTTTGTTCCTAATCTCGCCTTTTCTGAAAGAATTACTACTTTCCCAGGCCAACATACATAACAACAAATATGTCTGAAAAGCAAAAGAAAACGGTTGAATCTATCAATTCAGTCTTGAAGATGTAGACCGCAAACGTCCATCTGATACCACAACAGATAAATTTAATCAGAGTCCAAAGAATATTCATTAAAAAATATATATTCTTGCGTAAATGTCTGTGTGTACGTACTGATCGGTATATGGATGCAAATGTGGTTACTTTAATACTCCAAAACATTTCAAAATTATTCATATTTTATGCTGTGAAAAATAATAATGAAGAAACAGACTTTCCTTTATGCTTTATGACAGGGACAAAATAGCGGAGACTAATGAATAATGTAATATAGTGTATTCTTTGTATATAAAATGTCTACGTCTTTATAAATTGTGGTAATTGATGGCCTATATGGAGGTTCCATTTGAAATGATAAGTTTAGGAAAACACGAACTCTTAATCTCGCGAGAGTGGTATACAATCGGATCTAGCGAAAATGCGATTCAATCCGATTTTATCTACGAATGTTTGCCATTCAGAGGGAACCAAATGCGAAAACAAGCAGAGAGTGAAACACACATATGCTAACAATTAAAAGGATCTGACAGGGGGCCCGAATCAATAAATGTCAGAGACAATAGAGAACTTTCCCTACAAAATGTATATTTTAAAGAAATGCACGAGAAAGTCATTATAACCCCTTTGTACATGATAATGGACTCGACTGGAGTATACATATACTCCTGCCATAGTGAAATACGGCAGCTTCTATAGAGTTATAGTAGAGAGAGTTATCAGAGAGTACCAGAACTGATACGTAAGTTACCGAGAGATACCGAAGTTAAGTAATTTAACCAGAAGGAAAATTCTCGAGAGTTCCGCCATCGAATATTATCACAATATTAATATACGCTTCGTTTTAAGGAGCATAGAACTGAAAATCTTAAAAGAAATGGTACATGAATAAATTTTGAATTGATAATTAAAATGTTGTGGAGTCCGGGTGAGGAACCGTACAAAATAATGAACAACAAAAACAGATATTGAGATAGAAAAGTAGGTTATATTGAACGTAATATACAAACTTGAACGCAGGTTAGTAAATCCATGAATACTATTAGTAAAGAAATAAATATATTTAAGTGAAGTCGTTGAAAATATATATATATATATATATATATATATATATCCGTATATCCGTGTATATTATTCTAGCTGAGTGGAGCTCAGAGCTAGTCTGACTTCTGATGCGGTAATCTCTGGATAACTTCCGTATCTCTCAGTAACTTACGTATCAGTTCCGGTACTCTCCAATAACACTCCCGGATCTCTACTATACCTCTATGGCAGCTCCCGCATCTCACTATGGCAGGAGTATATGTATACTCCAGTCATCCATTATCATATACAAAGGGGAGATCCGACAACATAAAATTATTTATAATTCGGAATTCATTTTTGTGTACTTATTCTTTTAAATCCCCGCCATTATAAAAAATAATCCTTCTTGGATTATCCTAGGTATAAGCTAGAATCCGCAACAAGGTATCTAATTCGGATTTTTTGAGGAGCGTCGAACTACCTCTTAATTGTTCTTGTTCCTATATCTATCGGGATCCCAGGTCGGGCACCTCGACGTGGTGTATTGGTTAACAAGCTGATCTCGACGGTACCTATTTCGTCACTGAACGCTTACAGCGCCTAGTATTCCCAAGTGGTCACCCATCTAAGTACTGACCAGGCTCACGTTGATTAACTTCGGTGATCGAACGAGAACCGGTGTATTCAACATGATATGCCGTAAGCAGTGACGGATGTGCGTTGTGGAGCAGTGGATATCGGCTTGGAAAGAGAAATCGGTGAGCCGAGTTCGAATTCAAGTTGAGTACCCTGCATTCACTTAAGCACTGGTACCCTTGGGAAAAGTATTAATCCGTCAGTTATATGCTAAATAACAGGATGGGGCCTGAAGACTACCCATCTAGTGTTGGTGTCAGAATAAAAACATTCTTGGTAGCCCTGGCAAAGCATCAAGTATTCAGCTATTTGACAAGATTATGAATTTCGCTACAAAACTGCACCAGGGTTCGAAATGCATGGGGAATACTGGAGGGGTGTAATGAGTTCTATCTCGGGCAAGGTCGCAAGATGACAGAACCTATTACAACTGAGTAGTGAGTTCTATCCTCACTAAGTACCCCATACTTTCGGCCTTTTGCCACACCTAAGCGGCGCTTAGAAAATCAACTATTTTAATCCGATGTGTTAGGGTCTCAACTGTGAGCAAATAGTAAACCCCCAACTGTGGTCAGAACATAAATATATATAAAAAACAATACTAGAAATACATTTTTATTTTTATTAATGGAAAAATTATCCAGAAATATATTTTTGTAAAAAACAAATAACAATGCACACAAGAATATAAAATTTCACCATTAAATGAACCAAAAGGAGGTGATATGTTGTTAACCAAACAAACAAAACCCTTCTTGGAAGAAGAACAAAACCGGTTAGAGAAGTGTACGTCAAAGAAAATTTTTTTTGTTTAGTTGTTAATTCTATGAATCTAAACTGTCTCCTAGGGTTGGTGGTTGATAAATTCCGAAAGTTCAAAAGGGGCTTGGTAAATGCCGGGGGCTTAAAAGCCAAAGGAACACAACATAAATACAATTTTAGTTAAGTAGACGTCGGAAAGTGCAACACAGAGATCCGAAGGCGAATTGGCATAGCGAAGGAAGAATTCCAGAAGTTGAGTAAAGTATTAAGAAACAGGACAATTTCGCCAGAAACTAGGAAGAGAGTACTGGATTGCTACGTGCTGTCCGTCCTTCAATATGGCAGTGAATGCTGCACAATACCATCAAAGATGAAGGAAAAACTTGAAGCAACTGAAAAGTGGTTCTACAGAAGGATACTGCGAATATCATGGATCGAGCATGTGAGCAATGATGAGGTCTTGGAAATGATGGGAGCAAAACGGAAATTAATACTGAGCATCAGGAAAAGACAGCTGAAGTTCCTGGGACACGCAATGAGGACAATGAGGAAGAAGAGCTTTGAGAATCTGATACTAACAGGCCAGATAGAGGGGAAAAGAGACAGGGGAAAGCAACGGATGACATATTTGAAGGACCTAATCAGTGATAGGGAAACGTGGAAAGCCATGATCGCCTACGTCCTGAAGGGACAGGGCACATAGAAGAAGATGAAGAGGAACAGACTGAAACTTGAAGAGCGTGATAACTCACAATTAGAATTCATTAATTTCCGATTAAATATCTATAAACTTGATAGTGCTTCTGAAACAGATTCTTTGCATTCACCATGTCGACCAATTCAATAAAAATATTCTTCTTCTCTTTCTTTTTATTATTATTATTATTATTATTATTATTATTATTATTATTATCTTTTACACGTTGTTTTCGTTTCAACCGAAGATCTTGCATTATGGATTATCTACATCAAGTGCTACGACCTAAAAATAGATAGCGTCTCCCGATGAATAATTTTTATAGCCAAGCCAGGCAACGCGGACTTCTAAAGAGACAGGATACGTGGATTTATCATGATTTTATTCATGTAAGATTTTAGGCTTGTGCATTGATAACAGGAATTATATTTCGAAACTTTCGTTTATTTTATTTTAAGTTTTATCTACTTATTTCTAATCTTCTTTCTTGCAGTTTTCCCTTTCAGTTGCGAATCTTGCTTTATGGGTATTCGCTATCCAGTCGCACGTCCTCAAACAGAGTACCTTTCGTAGAATATTTGCAGTACTAAAGCTGCTCTATTTCTGAGGTCATACTTCATGCACATAACCTATTCTTGCTGAGTAGAAATTACCAAGCACATTTACTTAAAAATTGTGTTAGCCCAAAATTCAGATTCTGATAAACATCCAGAAACCAATGCTAATCGTTTATCATGTTGCACGGCATTGGCAATCAATCAATATAAAATCCGCCATGACAGAGTGGGCCAATATCTGTATTGGAGAATATGCAACTTTTACGGGAAGGAAATTGCAAGAAATAGCTATGGAGTCCATCCAGACCCGGATACAGACATAGGATCTGTAACAATGTTATGGCAATTTACAATACACACCCAGAAAACAATCAAAGCTAATCAACAAGATATTGTGATCAGAGACCACTAAAACTTCTTATTGACATGACAGTCCTTGCAAACCGTAATGTATTTTAAAGATCTTCAGAAAAATATGGGTTTCGCTTCACCAGGTCTACTGCTGATATGCTAACGACCATTACCGAGTACATATACCAGGCACTCGACAAGAATGGTGAAGCCCGAACCGTTGTCTTGGATATCTCCAAAGCATTCGACAGGGTCTGGCATGCTGGCCTCTTGTGCAAACTGCGGAGCTATGGGATAACTGGACATCTGTTTGACCTCATCCAGTCCTTCCTCTCTAACCGCACATTAAAGGTGGTATTAAATGGGCATGCCTCCCAAAACTACCAGACGAACGCGGGCGTCCCTCAAGGTTCTATCCTAGGTCCCACGCTCTTTCTGATCTACATTAATGATCTCCCCGACACCATTAGATCCCAAGTTGGCATGTATGCCGACGACACAACAATCTACTCCCGCATCGATCAGAAACCAGGTCTGGACGACAAAGTGAACCTCGCTGCCGCACTTGAAAGGGACCTCCAATCCGTAGTGACCTGGGGTAGGAAATGGTTGGTAAATTTCAATGCCTCCAAAACAAAGCTGTTATCAACTAACCACCATAGACAATCGCATCTACCTCCCATTAGCATGGGACAGGCTAGCCTCCCAGAGAGTAAAATACTACGCCTCCTTGGCCTTACACACTCGGCGGACCTCAAATGGAATGACTATATTGAATCCATTGCCAAATCTGCTGCTATGAAAGGGCCCGGAAATTTTTCCCACCTGAAACTATTCTGCACATATACAAATCTACCATCCGACCGTGTATTGAATATTGCTGCCATATCTGGTCGGGTGCCCCTGCTGCTCTCCTTGGGCTTCTTGACAAAATACAAAGGAGGATCTGTAACGTGGTTGATACTGACTTGGCAGACCGGCTGCAGCCGCTCTCACACCGGCGTGATGTAGCTTCCCTGTGCCTCTTCTACAAGTACTTTCATGGCTTCTGCTCCGATGAGCTTAGATCACTGGTGCCGCCTAAGCACGAATTTACACGAGATACTAGATTAGCAACTAGGTCCCACCCTTTTACAGTTAAACAAATAAGATGTAACCGTAAATTCTACTCCAACAGCTTCTTTTCTCGCGCTTCCCGCCTGTGGAACTCCATTCCACAAGTCTGCTTTCCCGACAGTTACAATCTCCAGGTGTTTAAATGTAGGGTCAATAGACACCTCCTATCACACTAACTCCCAACTATTCTCACAACACTCTCATCTACCCAACCCTCATTCTCGGTATCCTCACCCGCCTATCACCCACCCTCTGTTATTTCCTGTATTTAATCAGCCTTTCTCCACTCTACGTAGCCCCCTGCACAGTAGTGGCAGTGACATGCCTTGCTCTGGGTGAAACGCTTATAAAAAAAAAAAAATATATCAAAGTACAAAGACCTTGAAATCTAAATCTAAAATATGTGGCACCTAAGGACATCAACAATTTCAGTTGTAGTTGAGTTGGATTAATTGGAAACGGTTCTGATAGAATCATCAGTGGGATCCATGGTAATCTAAGCCTTAAAGAAATACAAACACTGTATTCACAAGTACAGATGATAACCTATGAAGGGCTTTATTCATGTAAAACTAGCAGTATAGCCCGGCGTTGCTCGGGTGTAATGAAAGCATTAAAATTAATCCATAGTCCTGGAGCTCAGACTCAGCCTAAAGAACATTCGTGTGAAGTTTGGTGAGAATCGGATAAAAATGTTGTATAAAGGACATACAGACAGATAAACAGACACACACAAACATCTTGCCTTTTATATATATATATATATATATTATCGATTTTTTGCACTATTGTAAGAACTGAAACCTTGAAACTTTTGAATATATTTTCTTATGTCTTTGTCTATGAGTGTATCAAATTTGATTAAAATCGGATCACTCCTTTAACCCGATTTTTTAGATTATCGATTTTCGATATTTGTCGGGGGTACCTCGACATAAAACCTAGCTAAGAACACTCGCAGACGCTTATAGTACAACTGTGTAAATTTTCAAGAAAATGGGTTCAGCCGTTTCGGAGTCTATAGTTAACGGATACACACACACACACACACACTCACAGACAAAGTTTTATTTATAAATAAGTTTAGATAGATATATGTAATCTTAGTTTTGCTTTGTTTCTTCTTTAAAAAAAATACTCAGTGTAAAATGTCATTATGCCATTTCTGGCCTTAGGTCTCTGCGTGGGAACTGGAAAAAATTAGTATACACCAGAAATCAAAAGAAATAATAATAATAATAATAATAATAATAATAATAATAATTGAAGCAAACAGGCCAGACATTATTGTTAAAAACCAGAAGGAGAAAACTTGTCTATTAATTGATATAGCTTGTCCAGCGGATTGTAACATATCAATCAAGGAATTTGAAAAACTGTCAAAATATAAAGACCTGGAAATTGAAATAGGAAAAATGTGGAAATTGAAAACAAGAGTTGTGCCAGTGATAGTAGGTGCACTTGGAATGATAAAAAATGGAACAAAACAACACATTGAAAGAATCCCTGGAAACCCCAGCTTAAGAGATATACAAAAAATTGTCTTATTAAGTACAGCCCACACACTAAGGAAAACTTTATCTATGTAATGCTGGGGATGATAGGGAAGATAGAAAAATATGAAATGGAGTCATAACAACACGCCACTACCTGCCTTAGGTCTCCCCGCAGACTTGGTTGGTAGTGAGACCAAAGCAGAAATCGAAATATGATGAAAAATGACATAATAATAATACGAAAAATATGCAAAAACTTTGGAAAATATGTAAACAAACACTTGTATAAACATCACCCAGCACCGGTTACAGTAATAGAAGATGTCACTATTCTATGGGATTACCCAATGTACACAGACAGAAAAATTGAAGCAAACAGGCCAGACATTATTGTTAATAACTAGAAAGAAAAAAAATTGCCTATTAATTCATATGGCTTGTCTAGCGGATTGTAACATAGCAACCAAGGAATTCGAAAAACTGTCAAAATATAAAGACTTGGAAATTGAAATAAAAAAATGTGGAAATTGATAACTAGAATCGTGCCAGTGATAGTAGGTGCACTTGGAATGATAAAAAATGGAGCAAAACAACACATTAAAAGAGTCCATGGAAACCCCAGCTTAAGAGATATACAACAAATTGTCTTGTTAAATACAGCTCACACACTAAGGAGAACCTTGTCTATGTAACGCAAGGGTTGTTAGGGGAGATAGAAAAAACATTAAATGGAGCCATAACAACACACCACAACCTGCGTAAGATTTTCTCGCAGATTTGGTAGGTAGTGCGACCATAGCAGAAATCGAAATATGATGAAAAATGACAACATAATAATAATAATAATAATAATAATAATAATACGTAAAATAATGATAATAATAATAATACGTAAAGTGATGAGGAGTTTAATGTCGAAAAACGAAAAATTAAAAAGCATTTCTACCGTTAACTTAAAGATTATTACTATTGAGAGTTATCAATGCGGGAATATAGATTCCATGTTGGGGTTGGGGGTTTAAATATTTTGGAGGCTTATCGTTGCAAGTAAACCCAGCACATTCTTTCTTTCATTTGCCTTCTTATGAAATACATATTTCGGTGCTTACGTATTATCGGGAGGACCTTTAAAAAAACGACTCAAAAATTAAAGTAAATTATTTATTGAAACGGTTAAAACAATAAAATAACATTACATTTGTAATTCCGGAGGCCAGAACGTCGCAATTGCTTCCAAAAGTGACTCAAAGACATCAGTACAGGCAACATGCTTCCGCCACATGAATTCGGCCAAATACGACTCCAAATGGTGACGTGCAGTGCCACAGTGCTTCTTGTTTCGCCACTTTGTCGATCCCCATAGGCATTCCACTGTCTGCGTATGAGCCCCGGTGTTCGAATCCACAAAGTTGTACTTGTGGTTGACGTTGAGGTGATGAAAGCCTGATTTTTCCAGTTCCTTGGTGTTATAAGCGGGGAAAAAAAAGAAAAAGTAAAAATCAAAGGTCCTCCCGATAATACGTAAGGACCCATATTTCTCTGCTGTGCGTTTACTACGTAATTAGTTTCGCGTTTCAAAAAATAACATTCCAGTTGTATATTATTTAATTATTTACTTCACCCTGCTTGTTGACACCCACGTTTTTATGAATAAGTATTACCAGCTGACAGAAGAGGAAGTACAAATTATATTTGGTCTTTGTATATGTATATTTCAGTCATGCTATGACAGCAAAAAATTCACTAGAAAGGACTGTGAATTGTCTAGAAACTGGCACGTGTTTAATATAATGACAAACAAAGAAGATGCTTACAGACAAACAGTTCAGTGCCATATGTGACACACGCTTGGAAAGATTATTCCGCAGTAGTTTGCCATTACTTTCTGCGGTCGACTGGTTGCCAGCCAAGGTTATAGAACCCAATCTGTATTGTTATTTAACCCATAACTGGAGAGAAGAAACGGATTATTACCTTTCCCAGCGGTATTTGCGCATAAGTGAATGCAGGATATTCAACTGGAATTCGAACTCGGATCCCCGATTTTGCGTTCCGATATCCACTGCATCACAACGCACATCCATATTTACAGTAATTGGTCCAAATTACTAATAACTGAAGGAAGAAAGAAAGAGACAAGAGATTGCCATGGAAAGAAATTGTTGTGGATTCCGGATGAGGAACCGCCAAAATAATAAACAACAAAAACCGGTTTGGAGATAGAAAAGTAGGTTATATTTAACGTAATATACAAACGGGAACACGGGTTAGTCAATTCAGGAATACTATTAGTAGAAATAAATATATACAAGTCTTGATGTGAAATCGTTCGAAAAAGTATGCCCAGATGACTTATTCTAGCAGAGGGGAACTCGGAGCTAGTCTGGTCTCTGGGTAACTTCGGTATCTCTCGGAACTCTAGGGATAACTATAACGGATTTCTACGATTACTCTCCACTGAAAACTGCAACTACAACTGAGATTCCAGATCTTTTTTTTTAATCATCTCACCCCAAGCAAGGCATTCCACTGCCACTATTGCGCATGGGGCTACATAAAAAAAACGGAGAAAGGGGATGAACCGGGAACCCCTTCCTAAACAAGAAACAAGGCGATCACCTCTAAACTCATTCAAAAGAAGGGGGTGGAGTCTTCAACTGCTGTTCTATGTATAGCAGGATTATATGTACACTCAGTCGAGTTCATTATTATATACAAAAAGGGGAGATCCCACAACAGAAATTATAGTAAATTTTAATTTTATAATTCATAACAGCTTTTTTTCTAGATTTTCAAAAACAAAGTTTCAAGTTTTTAGCAGTTCACTTTCATATAGAAAAGAAAACCCTAAAGGGTAAACTATATTAATCCGTCTCTTCCTGCAAGTTATGGGTCAAATAACAAGACAGATTCGGTCCTATAGCCTTCGTTGGCAACCAGTCTACCGCAGAAAGTAATGGCAACCTACTGCGGGATAATCTTCTTTCGAGTCAGTCATGTCTTTTCAAACATAATCGCCCAAGTGTGTATCACGTATGTCACTTAGCTGACTGACTGAACATAATATTTGAAAACATAATTAAATGTTCTACTGTGCATAAAGTGGGGGATCGGTTTTATATTGTTATGAAATAATAAACTGATTCCCAGCTTATTATACTTGGTATAATAATGTAATATAATCTATCTCATCTCCTTTCAGCTATGAGTTAAAAGGCAGGACAGATTGGGTCCTATAGCCTTGGCTGGCAACAAGTCTACCGCAGAAAGTAATGTCAACCTACTGCGGGATAATCTTCTTCCCAGTCGGTCATGTCTTTTGAAAACATAATCGCCCATGCGTGTATCACGTATGGCATTTGACTGACTATGGTGAAGTGATGGCACATGGACGCAGTATGGGAAAGCAACGAGATAGGTGAGGCTACGTTTTACGAAGAAACAGGAAAGTATCATTCATTCCTTGGTAGCAAAGATTTTCTATAATGGCAGTGACAACTTTCAGCAGGATTGTGCCTACCACACTGCACTATTTATTATGCAATCATTTCAAGAACAGGAAGATTTTACTGTGATATATACTTGTCATCAAACTCACCAGATCTCGATCCCATTAAGCAGTTTCGAAATATGATAGACCAGCAATTTAGCACTGTAGAACTTTCGTCAGTACATAAAGGACACTATTTTAACAAAATGATAAAAAATTCTGTCTAAGCCTTGTAGAGTCTGTTCCTGGGCATCTTTCTTCAGGCGAATGGAAGACGAACGTCTTCTGAGGCAGATATTCATGCTTTCTTTCATGGGAATATTTAGTGCGAAAATACTTTCTTTCCAATCAGGAAACCGTTTAAAACTTCTTATATTTAATAAGAGTTGAAAAAGTAGATCTTTTTAACCCTCTAGGGCCATTCGTATCATATTTGATACAGTATGAAAACAAGCCTTGAAAGAAATATTTTCCTGAAAATTTTTTTAAGAGAAATATTTTATAAATTTCAAATGAAAGCAGTACTGACTGCTCAGTCAATGAATACCAAATGTTTCCTTATAGGGAAATACCAAATGTTTCCTTATAGGGAAATACTGTATCAAATAAGATACGAATGGCCCTAGAGGGTTAAGAACCCCTCAATAACATCTCGAAATTCCAAGAAGGTCTCAGAGTGAAAAGACTGTCGATTGATTTACTCGTTTTCTACGGCTTATCAACCCTTTTAAAGCATGAAAATATTTTTAGATTGTAGGAAGTTTGGGGGATATAATAATGATTTAGTAATACAAGTGTTACAAACTAACCAATAGTTAGGGGGAGAAATTAATTCTTCCATTTTTAAGAGCATTTACGCATCAGTGAGTATAACAAGTAACAAACGCATTTGGCATTAGAACAACGCTCTCCAATGAACAATTTCGGGACATTTCTGCAAAACCCTCTGCACAAACACGCTTAAAGCACCTAGAATCACAAATAGTTTGCCAATGAAGTACTGTTTAACATTGATGATCGTACGTGTTTCAATGTGATACGCTCTTTATACCAGGCACAATTTCAATTTACAGCACCTGATATTCCTACGCAGTTACCAATCTAGACACGGACCATATTAAGTTCCCATGCGGTTACCCATCTAGGTACAGACCAGGTTTGACGGACGATGCTTCATTTCGGCAATCGTACATGAGTCGGTGTTTCAACATGATAAAGCCATAAGATCTTCATACTAGGCACACTTCCAAGTTTACAAAAACCTGATATTCCCACGCGGTAACCCATCTAGCTGGTGACCAAGATTTGACGATGCTTTATTTCGGAAGTCGTATATGAATCGCTGTTTCAACTTGATATTTCTATAAACTCTTTATACTAGACACACTTCCAAGTTTACAGAACCTGAGATTCCCGAGAGGTTACCCATCTAGGTACTGATCAGGCTTGACGATGTTTTTAATCATTGTTTGATATTAAAATACAAAATTTGTTGTTCACATTCTTTCAAATCCATTATTTCATAATTAGTGAAAATATACACATGAAATTCTATTGAAAATGTTAGGTATTAGAGATTTATTTATAATCATGAAACGGTGGGTGAATAAGTCTGTCCACAATTGTATATGGAACTAGTATCTATGTCTAAAATTAAGAATATACATATTTTTTTGCAATATTTCTGAGGTTGCGTACCAAAGTGGTGCTTGTTCGGCAACCCGAAAACAATTTATCAGTTCATCTTTGTATAACATTACATGAATAAAGCATTATCCCCGCCTTTTTGAAGATAAACAACGTAAGCATTTTTATTATGCCATATATAAAATATAAAATTACCATTGATTAACACATTTAATTTTGATAAATCATAAAAATCTTCAATACTTCTAACAAATAAGTGTTTTTCATTTGCTAATCTGTGATTCTAGAGATATACAATAAATATTCCCAACGAATTAATGCGCAACATTTGAAGTCGATAACCACGCTTTCGTGTTTATTTTGTTCATATAAGTAGACTGATTTGTATTTTTTCAAATATCTTTGTGTTCGGCTGAGTCATTAGTAATTTCCACTTTTGGGGAAATAACTGAAAGGATAAGTCTATTGCTCTAAATAAGTGTTCCCGAACTATATCATAAGTGGTGATGAAAATTGGTTAATTACAATAATGTTCAATGCAAAAGAATAAATTTCCGTCTAAAATATCAGAGAAATTTTTTTTCGTGGTAATTTTAAAATCTTACTATTTCTTGTGGCGGACCTACCCACTAACATAGTAATGGACTAATTCAGTCAGTCAGTTAAGTGCCACACATGAAATACGCTTGGGCGATCATGTCTCGAAAGAGACATGACTGACTGGGAGGAAAATTATCCCGCAGTAGGTTACCATTGCTTTCTGCGGTAGATTGGTTGCCAGCCAAGGCTAAAGAACCCAGTCTGTCCTGCAATTTAACTCATAACTGGAGGGGAGAGACGGATTAATACCTTTCCCAAGGGTATTTGTACGTAAGTGAATGCAAGGGATTCAACTAGAATTCAAACTCGGCTCCCCGATTTCTTGTTCCGAGCCGATATCCACTGCACCACAACGCACATCCTATCTGCATAAATACCATGTGACTAGTAGTCACCGGGAGAGCACCAGTCTGGTATGAGTCAGACACCCGTAGAGTGACTACCAAACAGAGACTTTGATATCCAACACCGCTTGCTCGTCAGCTAGACAAACAAGCTAGCATATTGTACCTTTACTCGTATTTTGTTAATACAATTGTTTACACTAATCTCGTGTTCCTGTCTTTATTTGTGACCCCCTCAAACAGGGTTACAACACTATTCCATGCTGACACGCTGCATATTGAAAGATGACATTTGAAGCGTGTTTCACGTATGTCACTAAACTGACTGACTGAATATAATAGTTGGAATCATGATTAAGGTTGATACTGGTCATAAAGAGGGGGATCAGTTTTATATTGTTATGAAGTAATAAACTGATCCCCCACTATTTTCTACTTAATAATATAATACATCTCTTCCCCTTCTACCTATGAGTCAAATAACAGGACAGATTGGGTTCTATAGCCTTGGTCAGCAACCGGTCTACCGCAGAAAGCAATGGCAACCTACTGCGGGATAATCATCTGCAGTCATGTCTCGAGAGAGACATGATCGCCCAAGCGTGTTTCACGTATGGCACTTAACTGATCGACTATAGTAACCCTTTCTAATTTTTCAATTTTACTGTATATTGTGTCTTGTCCATCTCTACAGTCGCATTGCCTTTGACATTTGGCAGTATGGTGATATTTTAATTCCTCTTTAAGAGTTTGAGTGCTAGTCTATCTTGTTTTGTAATGCTTGATTTGGGATGTTTACTTGCTCCAGTGATGTGCATTGTGGTGCATTGGATATCGGTTCGGAACGAGAAATCGAGGAGCCGAGTTCGAATTCCTGCCGAATTCATTGCATTCACTTACGCGCAAATACCCTTGGGAAAGGTACTAATCCGTCTATTCCTTCCAGTTATGGGTTAAATAACAGGACAGATTGAGTTCTATAGCCTTGGTCGGCAACCAATCTACCGCAGAAAGCTATGGCAACCTACTGCGGGATAATTTTCTGCCCAGTCAGTCATGTCTCTTTCGGGACATGATCGCCCAAGCGTGTATTACGTATGGCACTTGACTGACTGACTTTCCAGTATCTGTCTCTCTTTTCATCTTAGCTCATCTTCCTGAGCCTTGGCCTGAGGAATATTTAATGTTTTTCTAGATTGGGTCTGTGTGGTATCCGTTTGATGGTTGTTACAAAGGTGAGACATTTGTTCAGGACTGACTCCTCAGGGGTACGTAGCAAGTGTTGACTGATGTTCTTACTGGTGATGATGTTGATTCTCTTGGCGGAAATTAATAAATTCCTGTCTGTAGGATTTATTCAGATCATGTTGGATTCTGTTTCGGTTTTCTTTGTAAGTAAGACTGTTGAAGAAGGCCATGAGCCTCTGAGAAACACCGTATTGTCAGTCAGTTAAGTGCCATACGTGATACACGCTTGAGCGATCATGTTTCGAAAGAGACATGACTGACTGGGCACAAGATTATCTCGCAGTTTTGCATTGCTTTCTGCGGTACATTGGTTGCTGACCAAGGCTATAGAACCCAATCTGTCCCGTTATTTAACCCATAACTGGAAGGAATAGACTGATTAATACCTTTCCCAAGGGTACTTGCGCGTAAGTGAATGCAATGAATTCAGCTGGAATGCGAACTCGGCTTCCCGATTCCTCGTTCCGAGTCGATATCCACTGCACCACTGTTTTATTCAACAGTTGTGCTGGATTCTTTCTCACACAAGGTCGTGTCACGTTTTTCTGCGACCAGAGCTCATATTACAATTGTTGTGGAGTGGTTTTAGCACTGAAGGTTATAATCGTGCTATGTCGGTTGCTAATCGACTTAACGTACCCAAAATTTTAGGAATTTGGAGATCTTCCACTGAAAGCTGACTTAGTATTCGGTTAACTGCCGACTAATATCAACTGCCTTAGTTCAAGTATGTCCAAACTGTTACTAACTAGTAGTTCTACTGAACCCCAATAGAATTCCAAAGAACTCTCTAGAACTTCTAAGAACTCCTCAAGAACTTTTCCCGTTAACTTCCTGTTAATTCTTATTAATATCGGAAGGAGATTCCATTATCTGAGGAATAGGTGTGTTTCCCCATAACAATAATGAAAAACCAATGTAATATGAGCACCGGTAAAAAATAGTTACTGACACATTAGGTTTATAAATCTAAAAATCCCGCAAACAAGGACGAATTTACTCACAGTGTAATAAAGGGCAAATTGATTGATTCAAAAATTGACGACAAAATGCGTTGTGAGTTCAATCCTTGGCGTCTTCGGGGGAAACAAAAATTTATAAAGGCGAATTAACTAAATCTGAGATATCCAAATGCATGGTACATAGAATTAGAAGAATCTACCCTGTAGACTAAATAAAGGTTTCGGTTCGAAATACCTAGAAATATTACCTGACCCAGGCCAGAGAATACAGTGTCCAAAACCACGTGAATGTGACAGTAAAAATGAGAACAATAGTCCAAATGATTTAAATAGTTACAATACCATATCTCATATATATAGACCGATATTGTTTTTTTGTAAGTAAGTGTAAGGAGAATCGGTAATGTGATCGATCCCGACTTGGCAGCTAAGATACATTCCCTTTCTCACCGGAGTAAAGTGGCTTTCCTGTGTCTCTTCTACAAATACTTTCACGGCTTCTGCTCTGATGAACTTAGATCACTGGTGCCCCCTATATATAAATTTACTCGTGCCACAAGATTAGCAACTGGGTTCCACCCTTTTACTGTGAAACCAAAAAAAATTGAAAACGCAAATTCTACTCCATCAGCTTCTTTTATCGCACTTCCTACCTGTGGAATTCCCTTCCGTTTACTTGCTTCCCTAACAGCTACAGTCTCCAAGAATTTAAATGTAAAGTCAATAGTCATCTCCTATCTCACTGATTAGCAACTTCTTTCTCACGTCCCTTTTGAAAAATATATAAGGGATGCATAGATTGAAAGTGATGAGAAAGAGGGAAAGGTTATAGGGGGTGTCAGGAATTGGGTAAGAAAGAAAAGGATGAGAATAATGAAGTGATGAGTGGAGTGGAAAGGCGGGGTTGAAACCTGAGCGATTTGACATTAGTCGGAGATTCTACCTCTATGCTCTCGGCACACGATGGAGGAAGGAAGATTTTCTAGCGTCTTACTTACACAATGTAAACAAATGTCAGTATCCAAGAAAGTTTAATTCATTGCTGAAGAGTGATGCCTAAATAGTGGAGGGTAGCTACTGTTTTTCAAATCTACCATTTTTTCAACTGACGGGCAAGAGTGTAACATAGTCCTACAGTCCTGTTTTGCTGTCTCAAAGGACATCAGTACAGATATATATATATATATATATATATATATATATATATATATATATATATATATATGACAATATTTACGCTCTCACACCCTGATTGAGCACTCTGGAGGAGGGGTAGACTTCGAAAAACAGTAGCCACTCTAGCGTGAACGCATCGCTCATTCATTAAAAATGAATTGGAGCACCTGGTTGCTGGGCGCGTAATATGATATGCGCTAAAAAAGACTGCCTTCTTCCACCGAACGCCCCGTGTCCCAGGGGAAGAGTCGCCGACTGACGCCAATTCGGTCGGGTTTCGAGCCTGGGTCAGGGAGCAATCGGAGTCTAACCATAATGATCTGTGATACAGTGAAACAGATGTGTCTGCGGATGACTATATAGTATAGATATATTTTATATCTATATAATATATAGATATATTATAGATTATATTTTAGAACTTGTACATAATTATTCTATATATAGAATGTATAGAATAATTATGTGCATGTTCTAAAATATAATCTATAATAAATATTCACAGCTCTATATATTATATATCGAGCACTGTATTCACTCGGATATATATATATATATATATATATATATATATATATATATATGCCTGGAAAATTTAACCAATGATAAATAGCAAAAAACACATAAAAAATTACTTCTTACAATTTTTATTCCTTCTTATATACGCCAGACAAATGTTAAGGGAATTCAGCGGTAAACTTGGCGTCTTTCCTTTCAGTTGGTACTATAAATCGGAAGAAATTAAATCCTCTCGACTACAGGCCATCTTGACCGCCATAATTGGAAATAGTCCGCGGCTGGCATTATTTTATCTATTGGCAATTGTAATGTCTGGTTAAATGTACCAAGTAACACGATTACGTATTTTTTGTGAAAAGATGTTCGAGTCGATCATTCACTTTAGTGTCCTATAATTCTCATGGAGAACCTAATTAAAATCGCCAATATTAGTTTTGCGTTTGAAACAATACTGAGAACTGTCAGTGAACATCAATTAAATGGCGGACCCTCTCTTCTTGTTGTCAGTAAATGAAAAAGGGGGAAAATATCACAAAACTTGAAATTAGTTTTCGTAAATATTGTAATGTTTTCTTTGACAGACAAAATGCAATAATCCTGTTTGCTAAAGTTGTGTTTAAAAAGTGGAATGCTTTAAGCATTGATTGAATGTCTGAGATATATTACTGCGGTTTTTGTAAAGGAACGGAAAAAGAGACATTTTTGTTACATACGTTGTTTTTGTTTTTTTATTTCTCTGTATTTCATTAATTAATTTCCGGCATTAACTATGATTAAAAAATTAGACCAAATATATAATTGGCCATTGAATTTATAAAGGCAGCAATAATACTAGAACACAAAAAATCTATTAATCATAACTTTAACATTTTTCAAGAAAATAATTTTCAGAATATGAGTTCAGTTTACAACAGTGCTTTTTTTTCTTTTTTTTTATCATATCATCCTATGGAAGGCAGTAAAGCCACTAAGACACACTTGGTTACTGAGTTTGAGAGTGTTGTGGAATCTCCCCTTTTTCCATGATAATGGACTCGACTTGAGTAAACATATACTCCTACCATAGAAAGAACGATCCGTTAGACATCGTACGAGATTCGTAGGTTATCCGTAAGTTACCGAACGATACCGAAGTTTCACAGAGAATACCGCGTCAGCAATCATAGTATCTCTGACCTCCACTCAGCCAGAATAGTATTACACAGCACCCGTCAGATTCGACGTGGACATACTAATTCCAGCACGACTTTACTTCAAAGATTTGTATATATATATATATTCCTTACTAATCGTACACCTGGATTACTAACCTGCGTTCCAGTTTGTATTTTTACGTTTAATTTAACTTATTTTTCAATCTCAATATGCTTTGTTGTTCATTATTTTGTGCTGTTCTTCACCCGGAATCCACAACAGAGAAAATAAGAACAATAATATTATTAAAGAGCAGAACAATAGAAGAATTATTAGTAAAACAATAGATAATAAGTTTTCTGGAAAGGATAGAGCTGGAAGAGGGTTCCACAAATGAGAAATACGAGGAAAGAAACTGTTAATATAAAATCTATGATTACATACCGCTAGTTCAACTGTAGATTGATGAAACTTTACCGACAATTTAGTACTGCGCTAAAATTCTTAAAGTCTATGTACTACAGAAGAGCTCATGCGAAAATGACCATGAGCTCTTTGCTAAATTTCTATCGAATTCACCCCATGCAAAAAAGTAAAACCACGAAGACACAATGGAGTTGCTGTGTGTAAAAGAGTTAGAAGATTGAAACATTCTGAAAGCCAGAAAGAGAGCTCAAAACGGCAAACCTCCGCCAGGGCAATACCGACATCATCTCTATGATTAGCAAGAGATGATTATTAAAATGAGAAAGAATAACTGCAATGAACTTAAGCGCTCTCAAGACTGAAAATAGAAAAAAATGAATTTGACCACTCATAAAATTAAATGCACCCTTGAAATAAAACAGGGGAGGCAATTCAATATGAAAAATGATCTCAGAGCGGTAATTCAATATTTGGCATGTGAAAGGCAAAAATTAAATTTTATTAATAAAACCAGAAAAATAAACCAGAAACTTTATTCCGTACCGGATTGAAAATCTAATAAGTTCGTGCCATTTATAAGGCCAATGAACCCTGAGACCATTCACCGGGTCTTGAGATATCATGAATATGGATAAAAAAACAAGCAAAAGGAAACAAAAAAACGACCGAATACAATCCCTGCGTCTTAAAGCGGAGGTAACTAGCTTCATCAAAAAACGTTACATCGAATCTTAATTCATTTCATCTAAAAATTCAAACGTAGATAGTTAAAGAAATATAACTGTTTTCCATATATTATATATTGTTTTAAAATTGACTCATCAAAGTGATTATTGCTTATTTACAATAAAAATCATTGCCAAGTCAGTTGGTTTATTTTGGAGGTTTAATTAATGTTGAAATGAGTTAAAGCCAGGAAATTGATTGCCTTTCTTTGGAGCTAGGAAAATAAAAGGAAAAAAAAACATTTAAAATATAAATATTAAAGTATATAAGAATAATATTAATTAATGAGAATATTTTTCAAAATGTGTAGTTCATATACACCTTCATTTTAGATTGTACAGATATTTAAATGTATTTGTTTTTCATCTCGTTTTACTCTTTTAAAAATATTCCTTCAGTAAATGCGAAATATAAAGCAGCAAAATCAAACAAATGAAGAATTCGGAAAGAAGAAAGTTTTTCTTATCTAAACTTATTTATAAATAGAAATTTGTGTGTGTGTGTGTGTGTGTGTGTGTGTCCGTTACCTATAGACTCCGAAACGGCCGAAACCATATTCTTGGAAATTAACATAGTTGTACTATAAGCGTCTGCGAGTGTTCCTAGCTAGGTTTTGTGTCGAGGTACCCCCGATAAATATCGAAAATCCAAAAAAAAAAGACATAAGAAACGATATTAAGAAGTTTCAAGATTGCAGTTCTTACAATAGTGCACAGAATCGAATATATATATATATATATATATATATATATATATATATATATATATATATATATAAGGCAAGATGTTTGTGTGTGTGTTTGTTTATCTGCCTGTATGTCTGTATTTTTTCAGCCCTTTTATTTTAGTTTTTGTTTCGGGTTTGGCTCTAAGGTATAATTGTAGTTCTTAGTCTCAACCATGATACCATTTACTCAGAGAACTTATTTAGACTTCAAAATTCAGTTTACGACGAAAAAAACTTATTTGATATCGATACCAAAAAAACAAAATTTGACTTACATCCATTCATTTTTCTGTCAGTCTACGGTTTCACTTTAACTGGAAACAACTATTGCTTTTTAGTCTTTCGTGCCAACGTCCAAAAAGTCTGAACTCCAGGACCATGGATTAGTTTTAAAGCTTTCATTACACCCGAGCAACGCCGGACTATACTGCTAGTCGAAAATAACCAATACATTTTTAATATATATATATAATTTTAAAAGTGCACTAATCATATTTATTATCTCCATTTAAGTTTCTTAATTTTTCCATGAAATGAACAATTCGATCAAATTAAAATCAATTTAACAGTTACTGATCTGCTAAAATATTATACCTACGGTTTATAATAATGCATGCAATAGACTATTTAACACTTAGCGATTTTTAAAAAAATTGCTAGTATGTTTATTTTGAACACTCTCGAAATATATTATTGCTCTTTTCATATTTTTCAAAGGAATGCGTCAGTTTTATATAATCTCGTTTTTTTTTGTTTATTAAAATATTCACGGTTTTATATTAAAACATTTGCAGTTTCTACTTTGTGGTACAGTGGATATCGGAACGAGAAACCGGGGAGCCGAGTTTGAATTCCAGCTGAATCCATTTTATTCACTTACGCGCAAATACCCTTGGGAAAGGTATTAGTCCGTCTGTTCCTTCCAGTTATGGGTTAAATAGCAGGACAGATTGGGTTCTATAGCCTTGGCTGGCAACCAGTCTACCGCAGAAAGCAATGGCAACCTACTGCGGGATAATCTGCCCAGTCAGTCATGTCTCACGTATGGTACTTAACTGACTGACCCTCCTACTAACAGAGTTTTCTCTTTCAATATATATATATATGTGTGTGTGTGTGTGTATTGCGAACATTAACGAAACTTGGTTATAAACAACCGTCAATTTGAAATGATTTGTTTGAACATTATTTTTGATCGATACTCGTATTTAAGTAGATATTCAGTTTATAATAAAACATCATTATATATTTATTTCTAACAACTTGATTATTTACGATAAATTTTTATTACGAAAATGTGTGTCATTTGGCAGGATTCGAACCGGTGATCCCTATTCACATAGGTGAAGCCACCATATGATCTGCGCGTCTTAGATCTATCGACCACGAATGACTTTGAACAATTTGACTTCGTTTATACTATATATAATATATATATAATGCTGATATTTTAATCTTTTGTATTTAACCGTCTGAAGAAGAATTTAAAGTATTTGAGTGGATACGAATGTCTGTTTTTTCTATAGTTAAAAAGTAATTGAAATATTCGTGATATCTTGTTGATTGATTCGAACCTGCAACTACGTTGTATCGAAGTGATGCCGTCATTAGGTCTGACGTGCCTTACCGCTTGACCACAGGAGATATCATGGCAAACAAAGTTTAAGTTAAGCCATATAATTTTCCTGATTTCTTTACAACATTCATTCTGCTCTGGTTTCGATATCTCCAAACGCTGTCTTATAGACGTAATATAAACAGTTTAAAATAGAAACTAAAAACTGAACGTCTATTTAAATGACGAGTATCCACTATAATTTTGCTTGTTGTAATATAAGATTAAGAGGCTCATCCCTTGTTCCCTGTTTAGGATGTGGTTTCCGGCTTTCCTCTTTTCCAGTCTTATCACTTTGGTTTTTTTTTCAATTGGAGTAGATAGATCTATCTATCGCCCGGTTCACACTCCACCCACGTCTATTGAAGAGGATAAGAGGCTCATCCCTTGTTCCCTGTTTAGGATGTGGTTTCCGGCTTTTCTTTTTTCCAATCTTCTCACTTTGGTTTCTTTTTTTTTTCAATTGGAGTAGATAGATCTATCTATCGCCCGGTTCACACTCCACCCACGTCTATTGAACAGGTTAAGAGGCTCATTTCTTGTTCCCTGTTTAAGATGTTGTTTCCAGCTTTTCTCTTTTCCAATCTTCTCACTTTGGTTTCTTTTTTTTTCAATTGGAGTAGATAGATCTATCTATCGCCCGGTTCACACTCCACCCACGTCTATTGAACAGGTTAAGAGGCTCATTCCTTGTTCCCTGTTTAGGATGTGGTTTCTGGCTTTTCTTTTTCCAATCTTTTTACTATTACGTAGCCCCCTGCACATCAGTGGCGTTACCGCCTTGCTCGGGGTGATACGACTAAAAAAAAAGTATATATGTATGCATAAATGATAGATTGATGGAAAACGAACAACACAAAGAAAGCATATATTCGACAGAAATCAGAATAAGATGGATTAACGTTATTCACAATGAAAAAAGGAAGTAAAAATTCTCAAAATCAAAGGCAGAATAAAAAGAAAGCAGATAAGGGAAAAAAAAATGGGGAAAGGATGGAAATATCATAAAAAAGAATTAATCGGAATTCATAAAGTGGAGAGAGAATAAAAAATCTGAATTGAGAATTATATGACAAAATATTTACTATCAAATAAAATTTCTCCTACAAAAGGTGTTGCGGGGGAAAACGGGGTCAGTACCTGCTGAAGAGCACATTATCTTCATTAAGATCACTCGAATACGCTGTCCGATTAACGTAATAGACACTGTTTGAAGTAAAAATAAAAAAAAATATGGCGTCTGTTTCAAGTACGAGTATTCCCTATAACAATACTTGAAGTAATAAAAATTCCATTAATTCATCATATATATATATATATATATATATATATATATAATCTGAATTAATGAATTAACGCATCGCTCATTCATTAAAAATGAATTGGAGCATACTGACTGCTGGGCGCGTAATATGATATGAGCTAAAACAGACTTCCTTCGACCTCCGAGCACCCCGTGGCCCAGGGGTAGAGCCGCCGACTACCACCACTTCGGTCGGGTTTCGAGCCTGGTTTAGGGAGCAATCGGAGTCTAACCGTACTGGTGAGCTGTGATGCAGCGAGACTGATCTGTCTGCGAATGGCAGTATATATATATATATACACACAGTACTGTGCAAACGTCTTAGGAAAAGAACAATTTTATCATTTATGAGGCATACTGACAGAAAATAAACAATTTAATTAAAGTAATTTTATTTGATTTACTCAACAAATGCTTTAACAACAAGAAAAAATACTTGTTACAAAATAAATTTAATATTTAAATAGCCTTTTGCTTTGGAATAATAATATAATTGCGACAATTTACCAATCGCACATAGCATATATATATATATATATATATATACAGTACCAAAAGTATTAGGAAAAGAACTATTTTGTCTTTTATGAGGTATATTGACAGAAAATAAACAATTTAATTAAAGTGATTTTATTTGATTTACTCAATAAATGCTTTAACAAGAAAAATGTACTTGTTACAAAATAAATTTAATATTTAGTATAATAGCCTTTTGCTTTGATCACAGCCATAGTTTTGTCAGGTATTGACATCACAAGCTTCTTTAAAGTATCTAATGGTATCTCCTGCCAAGCAGCTTGTATTTGTTCCCAAAGTGTATCTTGCGAAGTAACATTAGATTTATCAAATTTTTTTATCCAAAATATCCTATAGATGTTCAATAGGATTGAGATCAGGGCTTTGTGGGGGCCAATTCAAATTCCAAACCTTCCTTCCTCTTCCATTTTCGTTAAATAATTCTTAGAAATGTTTGACTTTTCACCCTGTATTTGAATTTCAGTGAGGTTTTTAGGAAAATCACCCCTGTCCTAATACTTTTGCTGCACACTATCTGTAATGTGCAAAAGTGTTAGGACAGACGTGATTTTAAACTTTATTTTGATGCCTCATACGAGGTAAAATAGTTCTTATCCTAATATTATTGCATAGTACTATATATATATATATATATATATATATATATATATATATATATATATATATAGTGGATAGCAGCAGATAATTTTCTAAACATATACTAAAACCTAAGAATCAAATAATTGCATCTTTGGATGTCCAAAACTTATTCACTAATGTTCCCGTCTATGAAACGATTGACATCATTATCCGTGTTGTATACAATCATGCTACTCTTCCATCAATCAATATTAAACCCACTACATTAAAAAATATATTATTAGCATGCACCACCCAAGTACCCTTTCATGACCCCTTAGGTAATATTTATACGCAAATAGATGGTATTGCGATGGGATCTCCTTTAGGTCCCCTCTTCTCTAATTATTATATGGCAAATTTAGAAAATAAAATAATTAATGACAACAATAAACCCTCTAGATATGTAAGATACATTGATGACATCTTCATTTTAGCTAAGAATATTGATCAAATTACACAACTTAAAAACAAATTTGTAAGTCACTCCGTCCTCAAATTTACATTAGAACTTAATATTAATAACAAAATTCCATTCATTGATGTATTCATTGATTCTAGCACACATAGATTTACTACTTCTCTATATAGGAAGCCAACTAGCATAAACTCATGTCTTCTTAATTATAATCGTGAATGCCCCCAACGATATAAGTTAGCTGTCATAAAAATTTAATTCAACGCACACAAATATCTTCTTCCAAATCCATATTTTATAAAGAATTACACAATATTAAGCAAGCACTTGTCAATAATAGATTTCCTAACTCCGTTACTGATCAACAAATTAAAATGTATCTCAACAAACTTAACAATAACTCTAACAATATTGATAATATTAATAATAATGGTGTACATCAAAATAAACATAACACTATTAACTTATACTATTGCAACCAAATACATAATAATTACAAACAATATGAAAAACTCTCTAAAATGTTAAACCAATAAATCTCATTATATGTCGTAAAAAATTCATAATCTCTAATAACCCTACAAGCACTCAACTAAATCCTCTACAGAAAACCAATGTAGTGTATCAATTTACATGCCCGTTTAGAGATTGTATCTCTGGTACTAATAATAAACCCGCTACATATATTGGTTTTATTACAACTACGCTCTCCCGTAGACTTGCCTGTCACCTTTCTGATCAGAGTACAATTGAACAACATTTCTTAGAAAAACATAGTCATGTAGGTAATATCAGACAGATTGTATCAACAATACAATATTCTTCACTCATACACACAGTAAAAAGAACCTTCAGATATTGGAGGCCATCTACATTAAATCAAAACAACCCACACTTAATAAAACCACTTTTAAATCTGGTTATAACACATTACATTGCATTTAAATATATGGTTCTGTTACCATTTCGAGCTCTCACGCAGTGTGACGTCATAGAACCGCATTACAAATTTACGAACTGCGTTTGCTATTTTTGGTAACAATCATTGTTGCTTAGCAAAGTTTTATGTCAACACAAGATAAAATCGTCGCTGATGGTGGATGTTTTTATGTTAACGTTCTTGTAATGTCTCTGAAGATGGCTAATATGAGCCGAAAGCTTAGAACCAACTTAATAAAAATATATCCAAATGTTAAATAATTTTTGTCTTTATTTTCACCTGAAATTAAAGCCAAAATACGATGTTTAGAACGGCTCATGATTAACCATAATAGGCATTCATTGTCTCTTATATTTAACAGTATATATATATATATATATATATGTACATATATATATATATATATATATATATGTGTGTGTGTGTGTGTGTGTGTGTGTGTGTGTGTGTGTGTGTGTGTTAAAGAGAATGAGAGGACTAGAAAGAATCGGAAACCGAATCCTGAATGAAACAAGTGATAAAGACCAATAGTCAGTTAAGTGTCATACGTGATACACGCTTGGGCGATCATGTCTCGACAGAGACATAACTGACTGGGCAGAAGATTATCCCATAGTAGGTTGCCATTGCTTTCTGCGGTAGACTGGTTGCCGACCAAGGCTATAGAACCCAATCTGTCCTATTATTTAACCCATAACTGGAAGGATTAGACGGATTAATACCTTTCCCAAGGGTATTTGCGCGGAAGTGAATGCAATGAATTCGACTGGAATTCGAACTCGGCTCCCTGACTTCTAGTTCCGAGCCGATATCCAATGCACCACAACGCACATCCATAAAGACCAATAAGGAATGCAAAATCGACTATAGGCGAAACTACCTCATCCTATCCGTACACATTTTTTTTTATCAAACGCTTTTCTAAAATAAATATATGTAATATCGTAGGTCTATCGGCCTGCATATGTGATTTCTTGAGATTTCTCGAATATGCTGGTCGATAGACCTAATGCACACAGTTTAAAATAAAAACTAAAAACTGGGCGTCTGTTTAAAATACGAGTATCCACTATAATCCTGCTTGAGGTAATAAAAAGTATATATATATGTATGCATGAAGAATAGATTGATGGAAGACGAAGAGCAAAAAGAAAGACACAAATAGGATATGAAGCATAATAAGATGGATTAACAATATTCACAATGAAAAAAAAGGCGAGTAAAACTACTCAAGATCAAAGGCAGAATAAAAAGAAAAAACGAATAAGGAAAAAAAAATTGAAAAGAGAATGTAAATATCATAAAAAAGAATTAATCGGGATGTACAAAGGGGAGAGAGAATAAAAAAATCTGAATTGAGAAATATAATACAAAATATTTCCTATCAAATAAAATTATGACGATGTTATTTAAAAAAAGGAAAAAAAGAAAACTTGAGCACGCTTGCTGAATTAGAAATTATAAAAACAAAATGAGTGAATATAGAAAAGGGAATGGAATCGAGAACGGACGAAAAACCGAAAACAAATTATTATGCTTCCCGGAAACAAAGAAAATCTATCGTTTTCTGGGTGTCAAACACTCTTTTCTGACGTCATTCTTTCACAGAACGCATAATAGATATGAAATTTATGATAACCTATAGACTTTTCAATAAAAATACTAAAGGCCAGTTTAAATCCTATTCAGTATTCAACTTTTCTTCTCTCTCTCTCTCTCTCTCTCTCTCTCTCTCTCTTCTATGGGCCTTGTTCTTTCAGGACATAGGCGATCATGGCCTTCCACGTCTCCCTGGTGGCCTTTAGCACGCTTTCTCCTGTAATGCCTCTCAGCCCCCGTTCTGTAATCCACCTGCTCATGCCTTTCAAATATGTTATCCGCTGCTTTCCTCTGCCTCTTTTTCCCTCTATCTGTCTTGTTAGTATCAGGTTCTCCAAGCCTTCCTTCCTCATTGCATGTCTCAGTTTCTTTCTGATGCTCAGGAGTAATTTCCTTTTCGTTTCCATTCTTTAAAACACCTCATCATTACTCACATGCTCAGTCCATGATATCCTCAGCATCCTTCTGTAGAACCACATTTCAGCTGCTTCAAGTTTTTCCTTCAACTTTGATGATATTGTCCAACATTCACTACCATATTGAAGAATCGATATCACATAGTAATCTAGTACTCTCTTCTTTGTTTCTAGTGAAAGCTTCCTGTGTCTTAATATTTTACTCAGGAACGCGTCCTTCGTCATGCCGATTCGCGTTTGGATCTCTGTGTCGCACTTTCCGTCTTCTCTTAGAACACTTCCCAGGTATTTGAATTTTTGTACCTGCTTGATTTTAGAATCCCCCACCTGTATGTGACATGCATTCAGTTTTCTTGCAGTTTATTTATAGTCTTTTTTTCTCTCACTCAGTATAGTTAAACAATACTGAAATGTGTGACCGTATCGGAAGACCAAGTTTTAAAACTTGAATTTGCAGTTTGTTTAATAGATTACGGCTTGGAATTGAAAATCGGAGATTCCAGTCGGAACCTTTATATTCAAATATGGATGGTATTGGGGAAGATACAACATAGGGTTTAAGAAAATGGTTGCAAAAAACAGTGGTTTTTGCACAGACTTAACTGGAAGCAATATAGTTCATCCTGTTAACAGTTCTCATTTTCTCTTGCTACGTCAGAATACATTCCTCTTCTAGTTGAAGAGGGATTCCATTTTTTGATACTTTGCTGCAACTGTTGGAACATCCTCGATACTATCTTGTCTTCTTGGTCGCTTCATTTTCGGACACCATGTGGCTGCTGGTTAAGTTTCACGGAGCTAAAATTAGTCCGTGTTGACTCGTTGAAGTCGTAGGATAAAAAAGAGGAAGCCATGGGCTGCTGTCATCCCAAATCAGGGGCTGCTAATCACGACCTCTTCAAAGAGATAATTCATTCATCTATAAAATATTTCCAATACCGGTTTCTCTTAAATTCAATTTCCAATTTTATGTCTCCGCCTAAAACTTTTATTTACTATTTTTCTATTTATTTATTTTTCCTCAACAGGAGTAGATAGTTTCGCCTAACGTCCGATTCCCAATCCTTCATCGGTTTTTTGAACAGGAGTAGAGGTTTATTACTTGTTTCCTGTTGAGGATAGAGTTCGCGGTTCCTTCTAAAGTCTACTTCAACTCTATACTTTTAACGTCTCTACCTAAAAAAATGTATTTATCATTTATTCATTTATTTATTTATTTTTCCTCAACCTGAGTAAATAGGTTCGCCCATCGCCCAGTTCACACACTTTCCGGTTATTTGAATAGGAGTAGAGTTTGGGTTTGAGTTTTGTTTAACGGCCTATCAACACCTCAGTGGGTTATTTAATGTCAAAAAGGTTGGGTTTTAAGGAATTTTTAATGTTCAGTTTTAGTAAGAAGGTTGATTTCGTTTGATTTTGATGAAAATTTGTTTTTATTTTTTTCTTCCAGATTTTATTAGAAAATGTATTACTGGTAATATTTTTTTCCCTTCGAAAATGTGTTATGATAATAGTTTATTTCATTCAAAAATGTATATTTTTCTATAAAATTCTATTTTTATGCATATATATTTCTATAAAAGTCTATTTTTATAATTTTAAAGTGTTTTGACCCCAGTCTAGGGGTTTACTATATGACAATACCTGGGACCATAACAGGTGCTACCACTCCGGGCCAGGTTGAACTTGGGAACAGCAGCAATTAAGTAGTATTTCCATTCTCCTCACAACCTCATAATCAGAGGCCTTGCTGCCGGATGCAGTTTACCGTCATACACAGGACCGAACAGGAGCAGAGGTTTATCCCTTGTTTCTTGTTTAGGATTCGGTTTTCGGCTCCTTCTAAAGTCTTCTTATTATCTTTCACTCCAAGTAGACCCCTTGCGTCTTACAGGCTTTAATGGCTTGCTTGGGGTGAATTAATACAAAAAATGTAAAATATTTTCTGGCTTTAAAACACCTGCAAAAGGTTGATAAAACATAAAACAAAATTGATTAAACAAAATATAATTAGTCCGTATTGTTAAAACAAATTAAACTAAAAGGTTTATTAAATTTTATCTCCTGAGATCAGAAACTAAAACACTTCTAACTTGATTCTCTATTTTAATGAGGAAATATTTAAACAAACATCGTCCTTTCGTATTTGTCTTCTATGATTTTTTTTAATCATATCACCCCGAGCAAGGCGGTAACGCCACTGATGTGCAGGGGGCTACGTAGCAGTGAAAAGATTGGAAAAGAGAAAGCCGGAAACCATATCCTAAACAGAGAACAAGGGATGAGCCTCTTTACCTGTTCAATAGACGTGGGTGGAGTGTGAACCGGGCGATAGTTTAGTCTATCTCTCTTCCAATCTTTTCACTTTTTCTTTTTTTTTTTTCAATTGGTGTAGATAGACTAAGCTATCGCCCTGTTCACACTCCACCCACGTCTGTTGAACAGGTGAAGAGGCTCATCCCTTGTTCCCTGTTTAGGATGTGGTTTCCGGCTTTCCCTTTTCCAATCTTTTCACTTTTCTTTTTTTTAATATTTTTTTTCAATTGGAGTAGATAGACTAAACTATCGCCCGGTTCACACTCCACCCACGTCTATTGAACAGGTGAAGAAGCTCATCCCTTGTTCCCTGTTTAGGATGTGGTTTCCGGCTTTCTCTTTTCCTTTCTTTTTTTTTTTTTTTTTTCAATTGGAGTAGATAGATGTACAATTTCCCTACGGGATGTGGGTAATTATAGTTCTTCCCAGCATCTTCTTCAATGTAGCTTGTAGCAACGTTTGTCATTTGGCAACCTACCATTCTCCTTTCCGGCACACATTCACCCAAACTGATCAGCTAGCCTACTTCATTCATTTTCGGTAATGCCTGTTATTATGCTTTGGTTTCAATAATGCCTGTTAGTAACATATTTTCCAAGCCTAACTTTCTTCATTATTTGTCCAATAATTTACCGCTGACTCTGAATCTAAATATGTGAACATTTTGTCCGCATTTTAAGACTTATTCGTTTCCTTAAACAGCCAGTCCACTGAATTTTCAGAATCAATCAGTAAAAAGAACATCTCTTTTGGCCGAAGTCTCCACATCATCTACGAGCAAATTGTCAAGCATTCAGTGCCTTATGAGAAAACAGATATTACATCGCAGATCAGCATCCTTTTTTTTTTTTACTACTTACACAATTGTCCAGTTTCTTGATACTTTACTTAGATTTTGGAAGACACCAATGTTACATTTATTTGCAATGACACATTTTCTATCTAATGTTATACTGATTCCACACATGTTTAAAATTTTGTATTTGTTTGATTTTGATATCTCGAAATTTTATTTCTAGTTTTAGACTCTTTCTCTTCTTGGCAATCTGATATTCAGTCATATTACAGTTGATGTTTAGTCCTTTGTTCTTGCTTTCCTTTACTTGGGCTATTCCACTTGATGAAAGCTAAACATTCTGTCTTCTTACAATTAATGTTTATTCATTTCTTCTAGCTTTCCTCTTGCTGACAACCATACATTCTCTCTTCTTTCAATTAATGCTTAGTCCTTTCTTCTCGCTTTCCTTTAGTTGGTTTCTTCCTCTTGGTGACAACCATACATTCTCTCATCTTTCAATTAATGCTTAGTCCTTTCTTCTCGCTTTCCTTTACTTGGTCTCTTCCTCTTGCTGACAACCATACATTCTCTCTTCTTTCAATTAATGCTTAGTCCTTTTTTCTCGCTTTCCTTTACTTGGTCTCTTACTCTTTCTGACAACCATACATTCTCTCTTCTTTTAATTAATGCTTAGTCCTTTCTTCTCGCTTTCCTTTACTTGGTCTCTTCCTCTTGTTGACAACCATACATTCTGTCTTCTTACAATTGATGTTTAGTCCTTTCTTCTCGCTTTCCTTTACTTGGTCTCTTCCTCTTACTGACAACCATACATTCTCTCTTCTTTTAATTAATGCTTAGTCCTTTCTTCTCACTTTCCTTTACTTGGTCTCTTCCCCTTGCTGACAACCATACATTCTCTCTTCTTTTAATTAATGTTTAGTCCTTTCTTCTCGCTTTCCTTTACTTGGTATCTTCCTCTTTCTGACAACCATACATTCTGTCTTTTTACAATTGATGTTTAGTCCTTTCTTCTCACTTTCCTTTACTTGGTCTCTTCCTCTTGGTGACAACCATACATTCTGTCTTTTTACAATTGATGTTTAGTCCTTTCTTCTCACTTTCCTTTACTTGGTCTCTTCCTCTTGCTGACAGCCATATATTCTGTTTATTTTTTTTTTACAATTGCTGTTTAGTCCTTTCTTGTCACTTTCTTTTTCTTTATTTCTTCCTCTTGCTGGCAATTATATATTCTAACTTGTAACAATTGGTGACCCGTCTTTTCTTCTCGGTTTTCTTTCTCTTTTCTAATCTACTGCTATAGAATAAAAACGAATTCCTGATAATCAGGTCTCCTTCTATCTTCACCTTCAATTGCATATAATACATTCTTCTGTATTATTTACGAACATTAACATTTAAATAGAAAATTACCAGAAGATAATTTAAGTGGCTCATTTTGATAGAGAAAAATTTAATACATAGACATAAGTAGATTAATTAAATTCAAAATAACAATGTCTACCTCCTTCTGTCAATTATATCTATATGGCGACGGTAAAGACTAATATTTACAAAAACAACCTCTTGGTTCTCTTAACAATGAATAGCATATATGAATAATTAAATGCATATATTTCGAGTGTAAAAGGGAAACAGGTGGACTTGTATATGTAGATACGGCTTTTACTTGCTGGGACAGTTCAAGATTTCTTTACAACATAATATAAATAACAAATAGATGTCTTTTGTCAAACAAGCGTCATTATATTTCAGTACGTTATTCTATTTAGGATCGAATATATTAAAGTGACCTGTTACTTTTTTAAAACTAATCTTGATATCACATTTCGTTTTGTTTACTATAGATACCTTCAGTAATTTTTTATACCAATGGTTTAAAACAATGTTTTGAAAATTAAAAATCATTCTTTTTAGATTTAATTGAAAGGTAAATTATTAAATAAGCAAAATAATGATTAGAATCGAAATTTTGGAGTCGTTTTCTATTGAAATCGGCCATTTTGACACACTTGGAAACAAAAGTTTTTTCTCAGTTTTAAAAATCTTCAAAAGATAAAATATATTTTTCTCAAACTTCATTTTAGGGATATTATCTGATTTAAAGTAGAATTAATCTTATTTTAAAAAATTAAATTTGAAATAACAGAGAAATGAATTTTTTTAACCAGTAGCGATGATCACGTACTTATAATCTTATCACTCTTCAATAACGTAACAACAGGTAGCTCCACTCATTTTCAATAACAAACTTTTACAATGAATTTTTAAAAATAAAAATAAATTCTCGAAACTTTTCGAAAAATGAGTAGTAGTTTAAAAAAAATGAATAAATACCTTCTTCAAGGTGTCTTACTTATAGCTAATAAAAAATTCGGACAAAATTAAATTTTTTGAAATTTTATGAAATTAAGTAAGTGAGTGGTAATATATGTAAAAAAAAACACACACACACATTTTAACAAAATTTTATAAAAAATGAAGAAAAAATTAAAAAGTAATTTCCTTCATTTGGGAATAAATCCAAAAAGTTTCATTTCTGAGAATTTTTTTATTTTAGCAAGAATTTCAAATTCCATGTGTTTTTCTCGGGAAAAAAATGCAAAAAAGAAAAAAAAAAGAAAAAAGCGCAATCGTAAATATTACATCAACCGCGTAAAAAAAAAAAAATCAAAGACAAAAAAATCAAAAACAAAAAACAAAAACAAAAAATAAAACAAACAAAAAAAAACCCCAAGTTTTTTAACTAAAGATTTGAACGCGCTAGAAAGTATTTAAACATTTAATCAAATAAGAAAATATTTTGGTCTTTCCTATTAATAGTAACATGAACATTTTGGCGATAATATTTTGTTTTTATTAAGGTTTGAATCTTTTTTCATCTTTTGCTATGCCGTGTTTTTCCAGCGAAACATGGAAGGTCCATAGGTTAAAGTCAATTTTAGTTATTTGCCATACAGTTTCTTATTTACATTTATTTCAAAATGATTTCTATTTTTTATCGTTTAAAGTTCTGTCTTAATAACTTTTCCCGAGACAGGGCCGGTTCAGCCGACTAGTATTAGAAAAGGAAGCGGCCATTTTGTCGGTCCAGGTAAAATAGACAATTAAGCTTTTAACCAAAGAAACTAAGCATGGGTATATAGTCAGTCAGTTAAGTGCCATACGTGATACACGCTTGGGCGATCATGTCTCGAAAGAGACATGACTGACTGGGCAGAAGATTATCCCGCAGTAGATTGCCATTGCTTTCTGCGGTAGACTGGTTGCCGACCAAGGCTATAGAACCCAATCTGTCCTGTTATTTAACCATAAGTGGAGGGAAGAGACGGATTAATACCTTTCCCAATCATATTTGCGCGTAAGTGAATACAATGAATTCAACTGGAATTATTTTAATTACAATCTAATTAAATTTTCAGTGCTTGATTTTATACCTAAATAATATGTATTTCAGATCCTATTAATTTTAACTCAAAGTACAAATTTTGAAGTGTCTGCATGTAAAATATTTCAAATAAAGATTTATATTTAATATTTTTTTGATATTTTCAAAATTGCGTATAATAAACCCATGGTTAGTAGTGGTGTAACTTTAATTGATGGTTAGTTTTTCAGGGTTAAACTTATTTTACTGGTCTCGTCGACCTCCTTTTGCCGCAAAATATTTTTATTCGTATGGTATTAGTATGGTTTAGGTATAAACTTTTGTGTCAAATATGTGTGATAAATTTGACATTAGCAGAATGTGAAAAACATATTTAACACAGAATTTAATTAATTTTTCCCTATAAATTGTTAAGACTGTTTAAAATATTTTCCACCATCAATTGTTATAAATTCATCCTCACTTATTAAAAGAGATACAGAAGACATAGAATATTTTAAGCACTTCATGTATATCGGTCTCTGCAAATCCAAAACACGCCTTGGGCATGGTTCACTTGCCGATACATTTCAGGTGCACAAACTGAAGACAACAGTTGGAGACCACAGAATCATTGTTGTACAAGTCCTGCCTACACAGCACACATAACCACCGCGCTGACTATATCAAGGTTTCTTAAATATGGTCACAAGCTTTCTAAATTTTTGAATTGAAAAAATTGCAGGTGTTCTGGATGGAAACATTTTTGTCCATACTTTCTATTGTTTGCATTATATATATATATATATAATGCGCATGTATATGTATATAAGTGTGAATTGAATGTATGTGTATGTATGTGTATGTATATATGTATTCTTAATCGTAGAATTGTGTGTGTATATGTATGTATGTATGTGTGTACTTCTATAGGTATGTATAATTGTAATTAATTTTTTTTTTTTTTACCTAGTGTTGTCTTTATTTAGTTTAATTTCAAATGACCTAATTTTTAAAAAAATGATTTTATTTTAAATCCTATATCTTTTTATTCCCTTTTATTAATAATTATGCCTTTTTAAGTAATTTTTTCTAATACTTCAACGTTTTTGGGAAATTAGGTTTTTGAATTTGTCCAGCGTCTGTAATATTTAAAAAAAAAAAATTTTTTCTTTCGTTTCTTTCTTTTTCCCTCCCTTCCTTCTTTTATCTCTCTTACCACCTTTTTTCCGTGTTGCTTAACTTTACGTCGATTTAACACGGCTGTCTGTTAATTTTTAGTTACATTCTCTTTTTTTTGCGAACCCAGACGATGTCAATTTTTTCTTTTCTTATTTATTCGATTTTATTCTTTCTTTTTCTTTTTCTTTTTCGTTTTCTTTTTCTTTCCCTTTATTTTTATTTTTATTTTTATTTTTATTTCATTTTATTTTATTTTTTAATTTCTTTGCAATCTATTTAAAAAAGGAAAAGTAGACTAATTTTTCTCCAGTTTCTGAAAGGATTTTTCTGTTGCTGAGGTGATGTGTTGTCCCCCGTGGAGATCTTCATATCGAAATGGCCATTTAAAATATATATATATATATATATATATATTCCATTTGTAAACGAGTTGTTACGCGACCTAGATTTCTACCATAAGTGGTGTCTTCAGGCGATTTTCAATATTGAAAATTGCCTGAAGACACCATTGATGATAGAAACCTCTGTCGCGTAATAACTCATTTACAAATGGAAAATATTCAAAAATTCTACAATATAATTTATTGAACACTTTTTAATACAAATGTGCACTAGTCTAATTTTATTATGACCTAAAAAATAATTAAAGAATCAATATATATATATATATATATATATATATATATATATATAGTGTATCGAGGGAGCAAATAATTTTCTAAACAACAAATAATTTTCTATTGCCGTTGCCTAGCGGAGTTTTATGTCAGCACAAAATAAAATCGTTGGTGATGGTGGATGTTACTGTATTCAGTCAGTCAGTTAAGTGCCATGCGCGATACACACTTGGGCGATCATGTCTCGAAAGAGACATGACTGACCGGGCAGAAGATTATCCCGCAGTAGGTTGCCATTACTTTCTGCGGTAGAATGGATGCCGACCAAGGCTATAGAACCCAATCTGTCCTATTATTTAACCCAGGTTGTGCGTTGTGGTACAGTGGATATCGGCTCGGAACGAGAAACCGGGGAGCTGAGTTCGAATTCCAGTTGAATCCATTGTATTCACTTACGCGCAAATACCCTTGGGAAAGGTATTAATCCGTCTCTTCTCTCCAGTTATGAGTTAAATAATAGGACAGATTGGGTTCTATAGCCTTGGTCGGCAACCAGTCTACCGCAGAAAGCAATAGCAACCTACTGCGGGATAATCTTCTGCCCAGTCAGTCATGTCTCTTTCGAGACATGATCGCTCAAGCGTGTATCACGTATGTCACTTAACTGTTACTGTATTACCGTCTTAATAGCTGCTCTGAAGATGGTTTATGTGTGCCGAAAGCTTAGAACCAAATTATTAAAACATTTTCCAAATGTTGGAGAATTTTTGTCTTTATTTTCAATTGAAATTAAAGCCAAAATACAACGTTTAGAACAGCTCATGATTAAACATAATAGACATTCATTGTCTCTCATATATGTATGAAATGAATTGTTTGAACATTATTTTTTTTATCGATACTCGTATTTAAGTAGATATTCTGTTTTTAATGAAACAGTATTATATATTTATATCTACCGGCCTGATTATTTATGATAAATTTTTCTTACGAAAATGTGTGTCATTCGGCAGGATTCGAACCTGCGACCCCTATCTATATAGGGGAAGCTACCATTTGATCTGGTAACGTCTTAGACGTCTTAGACCTCTCGACCACAAATAGCCTCCCTTCTAAACGAGGTTTTTATCAAGCCTATATAACACAATTTTCGATCCATCGTAAACAAACATATCTGCTCTGAAATGTATCGTAATGTCAACAAATGTAAACATATTACGGAAATCAACGAATTTTAACGAAACTTGGTTATAAGCAACCGACAATTTGAAATGAATTGTTTGAACATTATCGATAAAAAATAATGTTCAAACAATTCATTTCAAATTGTCGGTTGCTTATAACCAAGTTTCGTTAAAATTCGTATATATATATATATATATATATATATATATATATAGTTTATCTCCTTATCAGGCCATGTTCAACTTACTTTACATTTCAATAGAGAAAAAATACGTTTGCTTAGTAAAAAGTTAATATGGATGGAGAAAAACAGAAGATTTAGATCATATGGGCGTGTTTCATTTAACTAATCAGAATGAAAGCCGACTTTGAAAATAGGTTAGATGTTAGAGGATGTAGGGTGTTTATACATATCAGATAAAATAACTGTCATTTTTCCGGCTAGATGTATACATTTCAGTTACATAGAAATGCTCTTAGAGTTGTATGCATTTCTGCTGTTTAAAAAAAAAAATTAGACCAGTCTTAAAGGAATTTTTGGTATGCGGCGTGACGTGGTATCCCTGTGCCTCTTCTATAAATACTATCATGGCTTCTGCTCTGACGAACTTAAATCACTGGTGCCCCCTAGATGTGAATTTGCACGAGATACTAGATTGGCAACTAGGTCCCACCCTTTTACAGTGAAACCGATGAAATGTAACCACAATTTCTACTCCAACAGTTTCTTTCCTCGCACTTTCCGCCTGTGGAATTCCCTACCGTATGCTTGCTTCCCCGACGGTTACAACCTCCGGGAGTTTAAATGTAAGGTCAATAGACGCCTCCTAACACACTAACTCACACCTACTCTTTCCAACTCTCTTCCTATGTACATCCTAAGTCGTCTATCACCCTCCTTCTGACATTTCCTATACCCAATCTATGTAACCCCCTGCGCTATAGTGGCAGTGGAATGCCTTGCTTGGGGTGACACGATTAAAAAAAATATATTTTTTTTTATTTATGAGTACCTTTCTTTAGCAATTCATCATATATTCTTAATTTATATCTATCTTAAAATCCATGAAATTAATCTGATTTTTATCATAATACAAGATAAATTCAAGGGTATATCTATTCTAAGTTAATCAATATGCTTATATGAATAATTTAGCAATATTTATATATGACAGTAATTTCATTACACTTATTTGATAGAATCTCATTTTAAAGACATTTAATAATGTATAGTTTTTCACATAGACACAAGAGGGATGGGTCATTTACATACACATTATCTTTTTATTTTTTCATTTTCTATTTTATTGTTGGAGTTTATTGGTTTCTATTAAATAAAAAAAATATTTGGATAGGGATGTTCGATTTCAGTAGTTATCTAAACTTATTTATAAATGAAACATTGTGTGTGTATGTGTGTGTGTATGTGTGTCTCTCAGTTACCTATAGACTCCGAAACGGCTGAACCAATTTTCTTGAAAACTCACACAGTTGTACTATAAGCGTCTGCGAGTGTTGTTAGCTAGGTTTTGTGTTGAGGTACTCCCGATAAATATCGAAAATCGATAATCAAAAAAATCGGGTTATAGAAGAAATGGTCCGATTTTAATCAAATTTGATACACTCATAGACAAAGACACAAGAAACAATATTCAGAAGTTTCAAGGTTGCATTTCTTACAGTAGTGTAGAAAATCTATAATATATTTATATATAAAAGGCAAAATGTTTGTGTGTGTCTGTTTATCTGTCTGTATGTCCTTTATACAAATCCACAATTTTTATCCGATTCTCACCAAACTTCACACAAATATTCTTTAGGCTGAGTCTGAGCTCCAGGACCATAAATTAGTTTTAAAGCTTTCGTTACATCCGAGCTACGCCGGGCGATACTGATAGTTAATATTAAAGGTAGAAATATACTGAAATATTCTTACTTTAATAATAATGAGTATCGAAATTGAACATCACTATCAAAATGTTTTGTTACTTAAAAGAGACCAAGAAAAGCCAACAAAGAAATGGAAAATTTTAAAAAAATCGAGAATATATAAATCTTTAAAGAATCCATGCCCCTTGTGTCTATATGAAAACTTTAGATTATTAAATTTCTTAAAAATAAGGATCTATTAAATAAACGTAATGAATTACACATAGGACTGAGGCTGAACTGACGTTCACATAACCCCTTCTCTAACATAAGCTTAAAGCTTGACTCACATAAGGCGAGCAGAGGTGACGGAATCCCAGTCATTGTTCTGAAGAAATGTGATCCTGAACTATCCTCTGTCCTTTACTCTACAACTAATGCATTTTTGCTTCTTCATTTCCTGCTTGCTGGAAGACCTCGTCTGTGGTTCCTGGAGAATCCTCAGACCAATCTAATTATCACCCTATCAGACTCCTACCGATTTTTAGCAAAGTGTTCAAGGCTATTACCAATGATGAAGTGGTTCAACATCTCAAAGCTCATGGTCTCTTCTATAATAAAGAGTATAGTTTCCGCTTCACCAGGTCTACTGCTGATATGCTAACGAACATTAAAGAGTATATATACCAGGCTCTCGATAAGAACGGCGAAGCTCGTGCTGTTGCACTAGATATCTCCAAAGCATTTGGCTGAGTCTGGCATGCTGGCCTTTTACGAAGCTGTGGGGCTAGGGTATAACTGGACGTTTGTTTGATCTAATCCAGTCGTTCCTTTCAAATCGTTTAATGAAAGTAGTATTGAATAGGCATGCTTCCAGATACTATCATACGAACGCGGGTGGGCTCAAGACTCTATTCTAGGTCCTACGCTTTTTCTGCTCTTCATCAACGAGCTCCCTGATGTAATCAGATCCCAAGTAGGCATCTACGCCGACGACATCAAGTAGGCATCTACGCTGACGACATCAAGTAGGCATCTACGCCTCGATAAGAAATCTACCGATGCTGACAAAGCAAACCACGCTGGAAGACAACCTAACACTGTAGACATAAGATTTTAAGTAGTACGCTACTGTTTCTTTTTGTGGTAGACTAGTTGCCATCCAAAGCTCGAGGAACCGGTATGTCCTGCTATGGAACCCATGGATCCGACAGTGTATATAGGATATAAATAAATATAACGAACCAAACTGGAATTTGAACTTGTTTCTACAATTTCCCAGATGTTAATTATTACATCACACCGCACACCCTTACACCACAATGCAAATTGTAACATCCCAGTCGCTTCAGAATGCTAACGTTTGGCCCAGTAGCATAAAAATTGGCTGATTACATTCAATGCCTCGAAAATCAAGCTAGCTACATTCCATTATCGCCGATCAAACCCAGATTTACCACAAGTCACGATGAACATGGAGGCACTGTGCTTTGAAAGACTACTGGACCTCAATCTCCCAGCTGACCTCAACTTAAACTCGTACATATGATCCATTGCTAAGGATGTTCAGCTCCATATACCGTTCTAGTAAGCACCTAACTTAACATGTTTTACCTTTACAAGGGCCGGATCAGGCTACCATTGGGTGGGAGCTTCCCGGACCCCATTCTCTAGCCTTAATAAAATCCAAATGCTTCTTTGAGTTCATGTGAATGACGAATTATTTTCTACCTTCCAAAATCTCACAGGCGGATTGTGGCAAGCCACTCACTGCTCTATCATTACTTTCACGGAAAGTGCTCAAACGCACTACGTTGTCTGTATCAAACCTCTATGGCAAGGACACGGCATGCTATTTACATTGAAGAAAAGCACACACTGTTGTGGGATCTCCCCTTTTTGTATATGATAATGGACTCGACTGAGTATACATATACTAGCTGCCATAGAGTTGGGCAGTAGAGAGTAATTCGTAGAGATCCGTGCCAGTTATCGGAGAGTACCGTAACTGATACGTAAGTTACCGAGAGATACCGAAGTTGCCCAGAGACCACCGCATCAGAAGTCAGACTAGCTCTGAACTCCACTCAGCTAGAATAATATACACGGGTATAGTATTTCCAACGACTTCACTTCAAGACTTGTATATATTTATTCAACATCTCAACGCGGGAAGAAGCTATTCGCATTGGAACTTATTTCTCACCGATTGAATAAAGTGGGAATGTGTGTATTGTGGATTCCGGGTGAGGAACCGCACAAAATAATGAACAACAAAACAGATATGGAGATAAAAGTGCAGGTTATATTGAACGTAATATACAAACTTGAACGCTGGTTAGTAAATCCAGACTGGTTGCCAGCCAAGATTATAGAACCCAATTTGTCCTGTTATTTAATCCCTTAGCTGAAGGGAAGAGACGGTTTAATACCTTTCTCAAGAGTATTTACGCATAAGCGAATCCAAGGATTGGAACTGGGATTCGAACTCGGCTCCCCGATTTCTCGTTCCATGCCGATATCCACTGCACCACAACGCACGTATTACATTTCTGAGATTACATTTTTAAATGATTTAATCACTATATTACTTCCTTTTTTGTTTTTAATTATATTTATTTTTGTTAATCATTTCACCCGAAGCAAGGCAGTTTTACTGTTGAGCAGGGGTTTACATAGGGGGAAAGTGATGAGAAAGAGGGGTAGGTTGTAGGGAGTGTCATGAGGAGGGATGAGAATACTGGTGTGATGTGGGTTGGGTGGATAGAGAAAAGAGCTTGGGAGAAAGGATGCGAGTTAGTGAGATAGGAGATAACTATTGGCCTTACATTTAAATTCTTCTAGAGTGTAGCTGTCGGGAAAGCAAGTATCAGTCAGTTAAGTGCCATACGTGATACACGCTTGGGCGATCATGTCTCGAAAGAGACATGACTGACTGGGCAGAAGATTATCCCGCAGTAGGTTGCCATTGCTTTCTGCGGTAGACTGGTTGCCGACCAAGGCTATAGAACCCAATCTGTCCTATTATTTAACCCATAACTGGAAGGAAGAGACGGATTAATACCTTTCCCAAGGGTATTTGCGCGTAAGAGAATACAATGGATTCAACTGGAATTCGATCTCGGCTCCCCGGTTTCTCGTTCCGAGCCGATATCCACTGTACTACAACGCAACGGAAGGCAATTCCACAGGCGGGAAGTGCGAGAAAAGTAGCTGTTTGAGTAGAAATTGTGATTTCATTTACCCATGGCTTGTGTATATATTATTCCACCCTTAGTCATATATGACGCAAGGTGATTTTGACATCAAATCTTGTCGTGGGAACGTGTACCCTGTAAACGTACCCTGAAATATAGCAGATGAAGTTAAAAAAGAAAAAGATAAGTCTAGGGGTAGAATTTCTATTGATGTTTGAAAATATTTTGCCAAACTGTATCACGAGAAAAGTTATCAATTTTCCTTTTATTTCACACGAAAAATATGAAGTTCGTAATTGATAAAATCTCTGCAAATTACTTAAATCAGAGTCAGCAATAAGTTCAGAGGAAGCTTAACGTTTGAATGTATTTATTGCCACTATCCGACTGAAAGGCTGGCGGTAATATGATTAATTGACTGCACTAAGTTATTAGATTGCTTGTTTGATTGGTTCTTTTTAGCACACATTTCTCTCTCTCCTCCCATCCCAATAATTTTATATATTTTTCTTTTTTATTCAAACGGTTTTTACTTTTTTCTTTCTTCCTTGTTTAATCATTTTCTTTCTGTTTTTGTTTTTGTTTTTCTTTCTCTTTCAACCGTTTTTTTTTCTTTCTTTCTTTATTTCTCGTTCGGCTGTTTCTTAATCTTTTTTTCTTTTCTTCTCTCTTGATCGTTTTTTATTTTTTATTTATTGATTTATTTATTTCTATTTTGATTGTTTCCGCTTTGCTTTAGTTTTGCTTTCTTGTTTAAACTTTTGCTTTTTATTATCGTTTGACTGCTTTCTTTCTTTCTTTCTTTCTTTTTCAACTGTTTGCTCTTTCTTTCTTTTTCAAGAAGTCATTTACTCTTTCTTTTTCTTTTCATTCAACCGCTTTCTCTAATATTTCTTTCTTTCTTTCTTTCTTTCTTTTTCGCCTAGTCATTTACTCTGTCTGTTTCTTTCTTATTCAACCGCTCTCTCTAATATCTTTTTTTCTTTCTTTCTTACTTTCTTTCTAAACTGTTTACCCTTTCTTTCTTTCTTTCTTTCTTTTTCGTCTAGTCATTTGCTCTGTCTGTTTCTTTCTTATTCAACCGCCTTCTCTAATTTCTTTCTTTCTTTCTTTCTTTCTTTCTTTCTTTCTTTTTAAACTGCTTACTCTTTCTTTCTTTCTTTCATTCTTTTTCGCCTACTCATTTACTCTGTCTGTTTCTTTCTTATTCAACCGCTTTCTCTAATATCTTTCTTTCTTTCTTTCTTTCTCGCTCAGTCATTTACTTTTTCTGTTTCTTTCTCATTCAACCACTTTCTCTAATATTTCTTTCTTTCTTTCTTTCTTTCTTTCTTTCTTTCTTTCTTTCTCAGTTGTTTACTCTTTCTTTCTTTTTCACCTAGTCATTTACACTTTCTATTTCTTATTAACCGCTTTTTCTAATTTCTTTCTTTCTTTCTTTCTTTCTTTCTCGCTCAGTCATTTACCTTTTACCTTTCTCATTCAAACGCTTTCGCTAATATCTCTTTCTTTCTTTTTTTCTTTCTCAACTGTTTACTCTTTCTTTCTTTCTTTCTTTCTTTCTTTTCAGTCATTTACTATTTCTGCTTCTTTCTCATTCACACACTTTCTTTAATATCTCTTTTTTCTTTCTTTTTTATTTCTCATCTGTTTACTCTTTCTTTCTTTCTTTCTTTCTTTTTCAACTGTTTACGTTTTCTTTCTTTCTTTCCTTCTTTCTCTCTCTCTCTCTCTCTCTCTCAGTCATTTAGTATTTCTGCTTCTTTCTCATTGAACCGCTTTCTCTAATATTTCTTTCTTTCTTTCTTTCTTTCTTTCTTTCTTATTTACTCTTTTCGTTTCTTTCTCATTTAACCGTATTCTTCATTATTACTTTCTTTCCTTCTAACATTCTTTTTTTTCTTCTTTTTTCATTCAACCGATTTAACTTTTTTCTTTCAGTCAATCTTTACCCTTCTTTACGTAGTTTCTTTCTTTCTTTCCCTCGTATATCTCTACTCTATCATTTCTTTCTTCAACCATTGTGTCCCTGCTTTTACGATTTAACAGACCATCAGTAAATATCGGTTTTCAAAGTTATTGCCAATAAAAGATGTTGATGAACTTATCGGATTGGAAATAAAAAGAGACGACATTAAGAGCTGCAATAAGAAGGCGAAAATTACGAAAAAAAATTACCACTGAATTCAGTAAACAGAAGAGGAAAGGAACCCTTAAATTATAAACAAGAAAAGAGTAGGAAGATGAATATAAGTCTTGCCGAAATAGAGCAAGAAAAGTGATTTCATTAAAGTATCAATGGCCTAGTCTGGGACATGAAGCCATTACTTGTGTGTCCATTTTAAACTACAATCGAGCTATTTAAAAATAGCACGCAACACAATTAGGTAATTTTGTAAGAGGTTTTATTTGAAATTGATAAGAAACACATGAAAAAGAGACATTGGGAAGTCTACGAAGAAGAGCAGTAAGACATTTATGAGTCAAAGAAAGAGATCGGTGTCGGAGAATTTAAGAAAAAGAACTTAATTTAGAAAATAAAGATCGAGAGGTAAATTACTTTAAAATCATTCGATTAAACATATTTCAGTGAAATATTGTAAGAACTTTTAGTGTATTCTATTTTACATTTTTTAAAGTAGTGTTCTCATTTTTTTCTTTTTGTGTTTCTTCAAATTTTCCTTACAACCTCATTTTCTACGATATTTTAATGGCGTGACAGCTGCTGACAGGTTGATGCGTCGAATTATTTATTTCTTCTCATGAACAAACGTTTATATTGAATTAATTGTAGCTGTTAGATTTTCGCTTCCCTCCGTAACTAGCACAGTTCAAAACGGGTAGTAAATCCCCTCACCCCCATGTAATTACATATTTGCAATGCTATTTCCCCGCAAGTGTGGTAATTGAAGTTAACTTTATTCTGCACACAATTGATTTTTGAAAGGAGTTCACATTAAAATAATAATTTACTTTCAGTACACCTCTATTGGAAAAGATTATTGAGAGGACCTGAAGGAGACTACCACCAACGTTAAATTTGTTGTTTTTCTTCTTTTTCTTCAGCGCAGTCTTATCAATTATTACATAAACTTTCCGATTATCAAAATAAATTTGGAAAAATTTCAATATTTAAACAATTTTAGTGGGTGCATAGTTTCTTATACAACGTTATAGCAATTCGATCCTCCATTTTGGAACCACTCGCGTTTGGGTCGCTTTGTTTCGTTTTGGTTTTTTTTTGGACGAGTTGTTCTTGTTTTTGTCTTTTTCAAGTTTTCTTCAGTTTTTACGATAGTATTTTCTTCGGAAACTCCAAGAATGTCTTTATTAAAGTTTTGCAAAGAATTCAGTTGTTGAAAATGCGCAAGCAAAAAAGTTAATTGCACAGGATCGATTTACTATGTAAGGTTTTATAACAATCTGAACACCCCGCAAAAAAAAAAAAATGTGTAAATGTTGAAATATTTATAAATTGTTTTTGTCAGTCGGAAGGTTTGGGGTTTAATTGCACTGAAAAAAGTAAAAAAAGATTGATAATTAAAAAAATTTAAAGGTGGTTGTAATGTCGTACCGGCGATGGTTCCGAAATGGAGGATCGATTTACTATAACGTTGTATGAACAACAGAGCGCACCCCCCCCCCACTAAAATTGTTTAAACATTGAAATTTTTCCAAATTTTTTTGTCAGTCGGAAAGTTTAGGGTGTAATTGATACGAATGCATTGAAAAAAGTAAAAAAAAAAAAAGAAATGAAAAACAACAAATTTAAATGTGGTGGTAGTCTCCTTCAGGTCCGCTGATAAATGGAACATAATTTATTGATAATCAATACTTTATTTCAGTTCGATTGTGTCATGGCTTCTTTTTCCATATATATATATATATATATATATATTAAAACTACTTCCGCTTCCTTTACGCCTTTAAATTCTGCAAGTTTATCCTGCTGAAAAAGTAGGGTTTTGCAAAAAGAAAGTGAAAAGAAAGGACTGAGCATAAACTTCAAGAAAACTGAATGTTTGGTCTTCAGCAAAAAGAGAAGACCAATACGCCAACTGCAAGTTGGAGAGTCTAAAATAAAACAAGTAAAAAAAAAAAAAACATCAAATACCTGGGATGTGTTTTGACAGAGGATGGAAAATGTGACACGGAGATCCAAAGACGCATTGGCATGACCAAAGACACATTTCAGAAGCTAGACAGAGTCCTGTAATACAGAAAATTTTCATTGGAAACCAACAAAAAGTGCTGGATTGCTATGTGATATCTGTCCTTCTGTATGGAGGTGAATGCTGGACAATCACATCAAAGATGAAGGAGAGGCTTAAGGCAGCACAAATGTGGTTTTACAGAAGGATGCTGAGGATACCATGGACAGAGCACGTGTGCAACAGTGAGGTGTTGGAAAGAATGCAAACGATAAGAAAACTGATCATAAATATCAGGAAGAGACAAATGAGGTTCCTGAGATACGTAATGAGAAAGGAGGGCCTGGAGAACATGATACTCACAGGTCGGATAAATGGAAGAAGAGACAGGGGAAAGCAGTGCGAGACGTACTTGTTAGGTCTGAGAAAATGGTTGACGGAGCGGGGCTTGGAAGAGATACCAAGAGAAAATTATTGAGTGCGACAAGAGACAGAGCCAAGTGGAAGTCCATTATCGCCTACGTCCTGAAGGAACACTGCAGATGAAGAAGAAGAAGAAGAAGAAGAAGAAAAATAAGGGTCTTGCAGCGTCGAGTTATGGGTTCATAGTTATCATTCTTCTAGTTTGGCTGAACCACTGGCCTCTAGCTCTCTCCCCTCCCCTGTATAACCTTCCCTTTCTCTCCACCTATGTATCTGTCATCGCACCTGCTTTCTCAGCTTTCTATTGTTCCTTTTGTACTCCTCACTCTTTTCTAATTAATCTTTTTACATTTATGTAACCCCCTGCACATCAGTGGCGTTTCTGCCTTGCTCGGGGTGAAATGATTAAAAAAAAAAACAAAAAAAAAACAACCAAAGCTACAGAGCTCAACTGTCCGAGAAGAGATTGTAAAGGGTATGGATATTTATAGATTTAACAATGCTATTTGAACAAAAAATGATCAGAACAAAGTTCACGATCTGTCGACAATTTTACTCTCCTGAACGCATCACTTGGATTCGTGGCCAGCGGAGAAAAAGTAAGCGAAAAAATCACTGAAAGAATTCAATATGAGTTAACTCCCTTTAGCATGGCAACCGAAATAAGAAGATACTAAAGCTGTGAATGAAATAAAAAGGTTTGTTTGAAATTATAAGAAAGTTGCCAAGTACATCAGTCAGTCAGTTAAGTGCCATACGTGATACATGCTTGGGCGATCATGTCTCGAAAGAGACATGACTGACTGGGCAGAAGATTATCCCGCAGTAGGTTGCCATTGCTTTCTGCGGTAGACTGGTTGCCGACCAAGGCTATAGAACCCAATCTGTCCTGCTATTTAACCTATAACTGGAAGGAATAGACGGATTAATACCTTTCCCAAGGGTATTTGCGCGTAAGTGAATACAATGGATTCAACTGGAATTCGAACTCGGCTCCCCGGTTTCTCATTTCCAGCCAATATCCACTGTAGCACAACGCACATCCAAGTACATCACACAGCTTAAAAGGCTAAAATATTCCATACGTTGTAAGTAAAACATCAAACAAGGGCATACTGTTGCAAATAAAAGCGCATATAATAATTTCCTCGTGTTGTGCGTTGTGGTACAGTGAATATCGGTTCGGAACGAGAAGCCGGGGAGCCGAGTTCGAATTCCAGTTGAATCCATTGTATTCACTTACGCGCAAATACCCTTGGGAAAGGTATTAATCTGTCTCTTCCTTCCAGTTATGGGTTAAATAACAGGACAGATTGGGTTCTATAGCCTTGGTCGGCAACCAGTCTACCGCAGAAAGCAATGGCAACCTACTGCGGGATAATCTTCTGCCCAGTCAGTCATGTCTCTTTCGAGACATGATCGCCCAAGCATGTATCACGTATGGCACTTAACTGACTGAATAATTTGCTCATCTCCAAAATTTATACATGTCGAAATTGAAAAGTATGTAATAATGACAAATCCTCATCTCCAGACTTTTACAATTGTCTAAATAAAAAGGCAAGCAATTATAGCAATTCCTCATTTCCAAATTTTATGCATGTCCAAAGGAAAAGGTATATAATAATGATAATACCTAATAACCAAAATGTATACTATTCCTATTGAAAATGCATATATAATTATAATTCATCATCTGCAAAATGTGTACTATTCTGACTGGAAATGCATAAATAATTATAATTCCTTATTTACAAAACTTATATTATTCTGATTGGAAGGCATATGATAATATTAATTGATCGTCTCCATAATTCAATAGGACCTTAAATAAGTCACTCGCCGTTTTCTAACAGATTGCGTTCTCAGAACTGCGTGCGTGTAATTTCAGATGGTTATTGGTTGGTTTGTTTTGTGGCATATCAACACCTCGGCGGGTCATTTATTGCCAACTAATTTTTATTTAGTTATTTATTGCTGGTAATACCTTTTTCTTTCAACAATTTATTGTTGTTTTTATATAAGTTTTTGTGTCGAGTAATACTTTTTTTTCAATAGAAACGAAGAAAAGAGTGCTAGACTGTTACGTGATGTCAGTTCTTCAATACGGCATTGAATGCTGGACAATATCATCGAAAATGAGGACAAAACTGGAAGCGGCCGAAATATGGTTCTACAGAAGGATGCTACGGATAACGTGGACTGAGCATACAAGCAACGACGAGGTGTTAGAAAGAATGGTAACAAAAAGGAAATTGATGCTGAGCATCAGGAAGAGACAACTGAAGTGCCTGGGACATGCAATGAGGAAGGAGAGCCTGGAGAACCTGATACTGACTGGTCAGATAGAAGGAAGAAGAGACAGAGGAAGGCAGCGGATAACATATTTGCAGGGCCTGATCAGGTGGATGACGGAACGGGGGTTGCCAGTAGCAACAGGAGCAAACATACTAAGAGCCACAAGGGATAGGGAGACGTGGAGAGCCATGATCGCCTACGTCCTGAAGGGACAGGGCACATAGAAGAAGAATATTTTTTTTTCTTCGAGTAGCAAGATTCATTGGGATTTTTGTTTGTAAGGGCAGGGCCACAAAGTCCTACCCTTGTTATTTAACCCATAACTGGAGGGAAGGGACGGATTAATACTTTTCCCAAGGGTACCAGTGCTTATGTGAATGCAGGGTATTCAACTGGAATTCGAACTCGGCTCACCGATTTCTCTTTCCGAGCCGATATCCTCTGCACCAAGACTCACATCCGTCACTAAACGCTTACAGCGCTTAGTATTCCCAAGCGGTTATCCATCTAAGTACTGACCAGGTTCAACGTTGCTTAACTTCGGTGATCGAGCGAGAACCGTTGTATTCAACGTGATATGGCCGTTAGCCAATTTCGGATGCTAACGTATATATAAAGGAGTTACTATAAGTAAACTTGAAATTCAGTGTATATCACTTCACCGAAGTGTAAACAACTTCGTTTTTCATAGCGTTAAACATGTCGGATTCCGTGCCAAAGAATGTGTATTTACGGGGAATTTTACTGCATTAATTTATTCAAAAGAAATTTGCAGCTGAGGCACCTAGATTTCTTGTTGAGATTTACGTCGACCATGCTCAGTCAGAATCAACATGCAGAGATTGATATAGACGCTGTAAAAATAATGTTTTTGATGTTAAAGATAAAGAGCGCATTGGCGCACCGAAAATGTTTGAAGACGAAGAATTGAAGGCATTACTGCATGAAGACTCATATCAGGCGGAAGCTGAACTTGCAGAATGATTAGGATTTGATAACACAAGTTTCAAAACGTTTGAACTCATTTGGAATGGTTCAAAAGCAAGGACATTGAGTGCCGTACGAGTTGAAGCCGAGAGACGTCAAACGGCCTCTTGTTACGTGTGAAAAGCTGCTTCAGTGGTACAAAAGGAAAGTTTTTTTTCATCCAACCGTGACCGGCGATGAAAAGGAGATTCACTACGATAACTGCAAGCGTAGAAGATCGTCCGGTAAGCTCGGCCATTCATCAACATCTGCGCCAAAGCCGAATATCCATGGTTTGAAACGTCCGCTCTGCATTTGGTGGAATCAATTGTATGTAGTTTATTATGAGCTACTCAAACCGACCAAAACCATCATGGGAGATTGCTATCGACTACAAGTTTTAGCCGCGCATCGAAGAAAAATTGCCTCTATACGAGAAACGATAAAGTAATTTTGCAACATGACAACACTAGGCTACATATTGCAAAACGGATGAAAACCTACTTGGAAACGCTTAAATGGGAAGTCCTACCCTACCTGCTGTATTCATCAGACATATCTCGGTCCGATTATCACTGGTTCCGATCGATGGCACATGGCTTGGCTGAACAGTACTCTTATTTTTATGAAGATGCCTCCAAAAATGTCGACTCGTAGTTAACCTCAAATACTTGTTGTTTTTCCAACCTGGAATTCAAATGCTAGTCAGTAAGACTGGAAAAGTAGTGGGTAGCGATGGACAATACTTTCAGTGACATGTTTCTTGCTATTTTTTTAAGTAAAACATTACTTTCCATGGAAAATGAGCAAGAACTCATTCAAGGTCCTAATGTACTATACTGATTGAAAATGCATATAATAATGACTATTCCACATTTCCAAAATTTATATTTGTCTGTGTAGATAAGTATTTATTAATGGTAAGTTATCATCTCCAAGATTTATACAAATCAAAATGGAATGGCATATAATAACGATAATTCCTCATCTCCTGAATTTTCCTTGTCGGAGTCTAAAGTCATATAAGAAGAAAAGATCATCAAATATATTCCTAAATCCTCTGCGGAAATATTTAATCTTTTAGACGGACTTGGGTGCATTTATCATAGTATTACAATAACTCTCAAAGCAAAGAAGATAATATTTGCGAAACAATGAACATAGTGACAGTTGCCAGGCAAATTTCTTTGCTTGTATATTTGGCATTTTCCTGGCTGCTTTTATTCTGTCATGTTCTAATAAGGTTTTATTACATTTCGGTGTGGCTTTATGATGCTCCTGTCCGTCTTTGAAGAAAGCCTCTCGCCTACCTAATTTGGCGTCCCGTTTGTAAATTGCTTAGCTTTCTGTAAAAGGATGAGCTAGCGGAGGTGTGGAACGCGTTTCCTCGGAGAAAGGAAGTTGGAAGAGGGAAAGAGATAGAAACTTATGGAGAAAGAAAAGGAGATCAGAAAAGGAAAGAGGGAAAGAGAGCATGGAGAAAGGAGAGAGTAGTAAGCAAGGGGGAAGAGAAGTACAAAGGTTATTAACAGCCAGGAAAGACAATGAGAGTAGCGAGTGAGGGAGATAGAGTGAGTTATAGAGTGATAGAGTGAGTTTTGTAAATTGTTAGAGAGTGGGATAAATGCCAGTAGAAAGAGTGAAGAGGTTTTTGTGAACCAAATACAAATGCCGGCATGATTAAATTGTTTCCTACGATTCACCCGCTCTACCCCACGCTCAGCAGGGTGCTTATTTGTTATGATACGAATATCATTTTTCAAATTATTTTCTACACGGTACGATCTTTTGTTTTCCAAGAATCAACAACGGCCTATTTATTTCAGAAGATGTAAAGTTCCAGGGGCATTTTTATTCAAGGCAGGGTTTGTGAGAAATGGTAGAGAAACAGTACAAAAATAGTGAGAAAAGGAAGTAAGAATGGAACATCCTCAAGCCAGTGAGAAAATATATATATATATATATATATATATATATATTTGAAATTATTTGTTTGAACATTATTTTTGATCGATACTCGTATTTAAGTAGATATTCTGTTTATAATCAAACAGTATATATATATATATATATATATATACTAGCAGTATAGTCCGGCGTTTCTCGGGTCTAATGAAAGCTATAAAACTAATCCATGGTTTTGGAGATCAGACTCTTTGGACGTTGGCATGAAAGACTAAAAAGCAATAGTTGTTTCCAGTTGAAGCGAAACCGTAGAATGAAAGAAAAATGAATGGATGTAAGTCAAATTTTGATTTCCTGGTATCAATATCAAATAAGTTTTTCGTCGTAAACTGAATTTTGAAGGCTAAATAAGTCCTCTGAGTAAATGGTGTCATGACTGAGACTAAGAACTACAATTATACCTACTTAAAGCCAAACCCGAAGCAAAAACTAAATTAAAAGGGCTGAAAAATTCACGACATACAAGCAGATAAACACACACACACACACACACACACACACACACACACACAAACATCTTGCCTTTTATAGATATATATATATATTATCGATTTTCTGCACTATTGTAAGAACTGCAACCTTGAAACTGAATAGCGTTTCTTATGTCTTTGTCTACGAGTGTATCAAATTTGATTAAAATCGGATCACTCCTTTTATAACCCGATTTTTAAATTATCGATTTTTGATATTTATCCGGGGTACCTCGACACAAAACCTAGCTAAGAACACCCACAGACGCTTATAGTACAACTGTGTAAACGTTCAAGAAAATCGGTTCAGAAAATGTGTCATTCGGCAGGATTCGAATGACACACATTTTCGTAACAAAAATTTTAACTTGTCAGTTGTTTATAACCATTTCGTTAATCTTTGTTAATTTCCGTAACATGTTTACATTTGTTGACATTACGATATATTTTAGTGCAGATATGGTTATTTGCTTGAATCGAAAATTGTGTTATAAAGGCTTGATTTGACTTAGACAACTGGTCATTCGTAGTCGAGAGGTTTAAGACGTGACAGATTAATTGGTAGCTTCCTGTACTTAGATAGGTGTCGCAGGTTCGTATCCTGCCGAATGATACACATTTTCGTAACAAAAATTTATCGTAAATAATCAGGCCGATAGAAATATATATATATATATTACACTGTTTCATTATAAAAAGAATATCTACTTAAATACGAGTATCTATCAAAAATAATGTTCAAACAAATAATTTCAAATTGTCGGTTTCGTTAATTTCCGTAATATATATATATATATATATATATATATATGTCAGATTAAATAAATCGAAAACATTCTGTCTGCTTATTTTTAATAAAATCTATTCATACTCACGGAAAATCTTTCGCGTATTATAATTGAAAGATGTCAGAAATGAGCTATAATGTTGACAGATGTTATTATCATTCATTTCTCAATGTTCCCAAGTACCTTCAATCTGTTTCCGAGATCATCTTCAGGGGTGTGAGTTATAGTTCTTCTTCTTCTTCTATGTGCCCTGTCCTTTCAGGACGTAGGCGATCATGGTTCTCCATGTCTCCCTATCCTTTGTAGCTCTTAGTATGTTTGCTCCCGTTACTCCTGTCAACCCCCGTTCCGTCAACCACCTGATCAGGCCTTGCAAATATGATATCCACTGCCTTCCTCTGTCTCTCTTTCCTTCTATCTGGCCAGTCAGTATCAGGTTCTCCAGGCTCTCCTTCCTCAGTGCGTGTCCCAGGAACTTCAGTTGTCTTTTCCTGATGCTCAGTATCAGTTTCCTCTTTGTTGCCATTCTTTCCAACACCTCATCGTTGCTTGCATGCTCAGTCCACGATATCCTCAGTATCCTTCTGTAAAACCACATTTCCTCTGCTTCCAGTTTTTTCCTCATTTTCGATGATATTGTCCAGCATTATAAATGCAAAACTGTGTTCATAAATATTACTGTACATATTTTTCTGCCTCAAATATAGCGATTGACAAATTGCTTAGCGTTCATTAGAACGTGAAAATTATCCGAAATGAAAGTTTTTATATGCTGTAATGTCATGGTCACTCACGTGTTAAAGCATGAAAAAACTGTTCTTTTTACAAGCATTTTAGAACACGACTACAGTATTCATATCTGATTCTATTAATCGACGGCTTAGGTGTTTTAATGAATATTGCAACTGTAGTTTGCTTTTGTTGTTTTCTTGGTGTAGGATAGTTGTGTTATCGATTATTATTTTTTATATTGTGAATGTAGATAGGATTGTTGTAGATGTCTAGGAATGGATATATATATATATATATATAGTGTATCGAGGCAACAAATCATTTTCTAAACATATACTGTTAAATATAAGAGACAATGAATGTCTATTATGTTTAATCGTGAGCCGTTATAAACGTCGTATTTTGGTTTTAATTTCAGTTGAAAATAAAGACAAAAATTCTCCAACATTTGGATTTTTTTTTATTAATTTGGTTCTAATCACTTTTAAATCTGGCCATAACACATTACATCGCATTTGAATACATGGTTCTGTTGTCAGTTCGCGCCATCACGCGGTGTGATGTCATAGAACCGCATTGCAAATTTGCGAAATGGGTTTGTTATTTTTGGTAACTATTGCCTTTGCTTAGCGGAGTTTTATGTCAACACAAAATAAAATCGTCGCTGATGGTGAATGTTATTTTGTTACCGTCGTAATAACCTCTCTGAAGATGGCTCATGTGGGCCGAAAGCTTACAACCAAATAAATAATAAATTATCCAAATGTTGGAGAATTTTTGTCTTTATTTTCAACTGAAATTAAAACCAAAATACGACATTTAGAACGGCTCATGATTAAACATAATAGACATTCATCGTCTCTTATATTTAACAGTATATATTTAGAATATATATATATATATATATATCGTCAGAAGAGAAAGAGAGAAAGCTCCAACAGAACGAGGAGAAAAGAAAATACAAAAAAAGAGAAAAATTTAAAGAGAAAGACGGGAAAGATTTTATTTTTATATTTGTTATTTAACTGTGACTCGACACAGATTTGATAAATGTTAAACACTGCGTAGTTAGTATTTCTGGCTGAATGCGTTTTCTATTCTCGTAAATTCATTTTCCTATCTAACAAACAAGATCGAACGAAAAGTAACGGCGTAGAACAAAGAAACTGTATATAGTTGAGATATTTGTCTAACCTTAACAGGATTATCAGTTTTTTGTTAAATTCCACATTCAAACGATTTAAAAAATACAATCGAAATTATATATAATGCGGTATTATTATTTTTCTTTTCGTTAATGTCACATTTTTCCGGTTGAGCCTAAGCTAGAAGTACAGATGCACCACCGAATTTCCGGCAACGGATCGCTTCTGCAACTCCTTTAATCCGTAAAGAATTACAGGCAATTCACATATTATTTACATTTAATAAAAGATTGATATTCGTATTTAAAGAAAGTTATGACGTATATTGACAAGTGTATTTTAATGATACATTTTTCAATATTAGAAATAAAATAAGCGTTAAAGTTTACACAATCATATCTTTTGCTTTTTCTTTTTTGTATAGTAGTTAAAATCAGAATGGGCAAAGTTTGTGTCGAATTTACCCTTAGAAAATGAGCTTAGATTTTACCTATAATTAAGAAAAGCTCTTTAGCAACGGAGGTAGAAATAAATGTTACTTCTGTGTATGGAAATGATGTTTTAATTGCCTTTATATGGCAAAGAATATCCGGTAATTTATCACTTGAAGATTGTTAAATTAGACGAGAAATTACGGAGCTTAAGAAAGATCTCAAGGGAACATTAGCAGAACGGTTACGTTTCAGTAACACTTCTAAACTAACACACCTACATGAACTCGTGACTGTCTCGTGGTCGATGGGGTCCTTATCATTCTTAATCTTTCTCTGTTGATAATTGAAGAAAATACTTGCTAATGTTTTCTAAAAAATAGGGTTCTTTATATATATATATATATATATATATATATATATATATATATATATAGACCTATGGTTTAGGGGATAGCGACTCCGACTGACACCAATCGGTCGAGTTTCGATCCCGACCAGAAGGAAGTAGATGTATCTAGTCACACTGATGAGCTGTAATACAGCGAAACAGGCTTGTATGTGAATGGCTAATATATTATGCTCTCATTACGATTAAAAAGAAAAATTTTAAAAACAGTTCCACTGCTGCGATATATGCGTTACTCTTCAGAAATTAATTAAGTTCTTTCGGTGACTGGCGTGTGGATACACTCCTTATATACAACCCGTTAAAATTTCTCTTCTCTGGTTCCATGCGCCTATGGCTTAGTGGGTAGCGACTCCGATTGACACCAAATCGATCGAGTTTCGATCCCGGCCAGATGCAAGAGGATGTGTTTAGCTGATGAGCTGTGATACAGCGAAAACAAGACTACTAATAAAGAATGACAACTGCAGAGACAAAAATAAATGTTCACTTCAAGGACTTTGCAATACAAAAGAAGTCATTTACAATGCAAAAGTGAATTAAATGGCTAAAATAAAATATATTTGGGATCAACCAAAGACACCTTTAAGACCAGGTGTTTCAATCACATGTCTACATTCAAAACAGAAAACTTGAAAAACTGTACAAAATTGGCTAGCCACGCCAAGTGGGAAAATTGAAATCAGTCATGGAAAAGAACCAGACATAACGTGGAGTATAGTGAAAACCGCCAAGCCTTACAACGATGGCAAAATATGTAGACTGCACCAGGAAGAAAAGTTAGAGATTATGCTATTCCCAAACAAATATAAACTATTGAATGAAAGAATTATGACTAAGTGTAACCATACTAAAAAATACCTATTAGGTTCAAACAACCATGGACAAAAACGTTATAATTTCTTGTAATTTTAAAAATTGCGCGTTCAAAAATTCCATTTCACGTGAGCGTTCAAAAAAACAAAAAAACAAAAAAAAAAAACACCGTTACTTGAGCGTTCTTAAGAAACGGTAAACAGTAAAATCAGTTATTGCAAATCGCCTGAAGACACCACTCATGGTAGAAACCTAGGTCGCGTAATAACTCTTATACAAATGGAAAATATTCAAAACGAAGTGGTTATTGTGGAGAATTGTTGTCGTAAATTGAAAACATTTGCCGAAAATCACCCACGATTATTCCTTATAAAGGCGTGTTATTCTTATATGGTAATGCAAGATCACATATTACCCGAATCACTTACGAAAAAATTATGGAACTAAATATCGAACCCTTTTATTCAATCCACGAGAACAGATTGCTCATCTTCGGCTTTCTATGCTCGGCGGAGATAACTCAAAACAGTTAATTCTTTCTAATTTTTCGCCTTAGTCTTGCCCTATCCTCCTTACTCTCCTGACCTCGCTTCATCTGTAATCTTTTAAAAGTTTTAGAGGAAAGCCAATTCATTAACTGGGAAGATGTCAGAAAAGATATGTTTCTTTGCATCAAAACATAAAGAATTTTACTCCCGTGGAATTATAAATTTTTCAATCGGTAGCATTATGTTATCGATATCAAGAGAAAATATCATAATTAAATATATCAGTTAACAACAAAGAAGCATGTTTTGTTTTTTCTTAAAATGCGACAGGAATTAATTTCTCACCTAATATAAATTTCTACTAGTCGAAGAGACTGAGACATCCATAATTATTCCGTCACAGGGTTATCGATTTGATTTTTAGTTTGAATTTTGTTTAATGGCATATCAACCTCTGTGGGTTACGTAATGTCAAAAAGGTTGCGTTTGAAGGTATTTTTGTTTTTTATGTTAGGCTATAGTGAGATTTTTGATTTAATAAAATTTTTTATTTTTATTCTTTTTTATTTTAGAAAACTGAAAATGTCTTCTAGTTTTGTATTCAAAAATGTTTTGTTGAGAATAATTTTTCCTTCAAAAATGTGTAACAATTTTTTCCTTAAGAAATGTATATCTTCTATAAAAGTCTATTTTTATGTATATATTTCTATAAAAGTGTATTTTTATACTTTCATAGTGTTTTGACCCCAGTTTGAGGGTTGACGAGTTGCCCATAGCTTGGGACCCTAACAGATGCTACCATTCCGGGTCATGGTGGACATAGGAACAACAGCAATTAAGATGTAGTTTCATGCACCTCACAAGCTCCCAGTCAGAGGCCTTGCTGCTGGATGCAGTTCACCGTCATGCCCAGGATCTGTCAATTTGCTATTAGGTAACTTTTCTTGGTCTCTATAAACTGTAATCGGTCACGTTTCTGAAATGTTGCTCGGAATCATTTTTCACTATCGTCTTAATATTCCAAACAGTTGGTTGAAATTAACTATGGAAAGTTATTTATTTGTGTTACCTCAAGTAATCTTCTGTTGAAAAATTCGTTTCGAGTAACAGTTGTATAAACACAGCAGCTCAGTTCCCGTTAAGTAGTTAATTTAGTTTCCACTTCGGGAAAATAATAAGTAAAACAATGAATAAATGATTTTTTAAAATACTTGGACCATTCATGATACTGGCGAACATAAGTGAACACAGATGGCTTTGATCTGTGAATTCCTATGAATTCGTGATCTGTGAATTGTGATACTTTATTGATCTGTGAATTACTATGGACTATTGTTCTGAGAATTGTCATATCTTGATCTGTGTATTGCTATGTATTCTTGATCAGTGAATAGTCGTACATTGTTGATCTGTGAATTGCTATGTGTTCTTGTTTTGTGAATTGGTAGGTATTCTTGATCTGGGAATTGCTATACATTCTTGATTGTGTAGTGCTATGCATTCTTGATTTGTGAGTTGTAATGGGTTTTTGGTCTGTGAATTCTTATGCATTCTTGATCAGAGAATCCCATGCTTTCTTGATCTGTGAAATGCTATGGATTCTTGTTCTGTGATTTGTATTCTTGATATGTGAAATGCTATGTATTCTTATTCTGTAATCTGTATTCTTAATATGTGAATTGCCATGTATTCTTAGTAAATATATTGAAAATGTTTCTTGCTGCCTTCTCCACATTTTGAATCTCAGAGATTTCCTTCTCTGAGACAAGTTAACAAATGAGAGTAGAGATGCCTGTGCACCCATTGTTGGAGAGATAAAAAACGGATTCATGCAATAAAATTTCAAAGTATTTCATCTGAAGAAAGCTGGATCATGCAACGACCAAAACGTCGTGAATATATAAACTTATTTATAAATGGAACTTTGTCTGTGTGTGTGTCCGTTAGCTATAGACTCCGAAACGGCTGAACCGATTTTCTTGAAAATTTACACAGTTGTACTATAAGCATTTGCGAGTGTTCTTAGCAAAGTTATGTATCGAGGTACCCCCGATAGATAAGGAAAATCGATAATCGAAAAAATCGGGTTATAGGAGTGGTCCGATTTTAATCAAATTTGATACACTCATAGATAAAGACATAAGAAACGATATTCAGAAGTTTCAAAGTTGCAGTTCTTACAATAGTGCAGAAAATCGATAATATATATATATATATATATATAAAAAGCAAGATGTTTGTGTGTGTGTCTGTTTATCTCTCTGTATGTCTGTATGTTTTTCAGCCCTTTTATTTTAGTTTTTGTTTCGGGTTTGGCTCTAAGTATGTATAATTGTGGTTCTTAGTCTCAGTCATGATACCATTTACTCAGAGGACTTATTTAGCCTTCAAAATTCAGTTTACGACGAAAAAATTTATTTGATATCGATACCAGAAAATCAAAATTTGACTTATATCCAGTCATTTTTCTTTTAGTGTACGGTTTCGCTTTAACTGCAAATAACTATTGCTTTTTAGTCTTTCGTGCCAACGTCCAAAGAATCTGAGCTCCAGGACCATGGATTAGTTTTAAAGCTTTCTTTAGACCCGAGCAACGCCGGTTTATACTGCTAGTGACAATAAAAATGAGGGCAACATTTCGAACAATGTAAATATGTAGTTAAATTATTACGTCAGAAATAAAAACATATATTTTCTTTTTTGTTATTGTTTTCTCAGATTTCAGATGTGCTCGGACAAGATTGTAAATTTATAAATCGAATATCTTATTAAATATAACGATGACTGTCTTTAATTGGAACATTTTCATAATTTCCTATTTTCTCAGTTGTAATTGATAATTCCGAAGTGATAATTGAAATATTTAAATACAGATGAAACACGTATTTAAATATTTTGCCATAAATAAATATATATATATTTTTTTGAATCGTTTCACTCCAAGCAAGGTAGTACCACCACTGATGCGCAGCGGACTACATAAGAAAGTAAAAGTTTCAGCAGAAGGAGAGTGAAGAGAAAGACAAACTAGTGTCAGAGAAAGGATGGGAACACATGTGTGAAGACAATTGTGAAGTTAGAGAGAATGGAGAAGAAGAAGAAGATTCACGAGGTGATGTAGAAAGGACTAGAGTCAAGTGGATAAGAGATGGCTAAAAACATTGCATTTAAATTCCTGCAGATTGTATCGTTCAGGAAAGCAAGAACATGGAAGAGAGTTCCACAAGCGGGAAGTGCAAGAAAAGAAGCTGATGGAGTATAATTTTCGGTTGCATTTGGTTGATCTAATGCAAGCAACGTGAGGTGTTGGAAAGAATGGCAACAAAAAGGAAATTAATACTGAGCATCAGGTAAAGACAACTGAAGTTCCTGGGACACGCAATAAGGAAGGAGAGCTTGGAGGACCTGATACTGACTGGCCAGATAGAAGGAAAAAGAAACAGAGGAAGGCAGCGGATAACATATTTGCAAGACCTGATCAGGTGGATGACAGAACGGGAGTTGCGAGGTGCAACAGGAGCAAACATACTAAGAGCCACAAGGGATAGGGAGACGTGGAGAACCATAATCGCCTACGTCCTGAAGGGACAGGGCACATAGAAGAAGAAGAACTGTAAATGGGTGGAAGCTTGTTGATAGTATATATAAATAATAAGTATGATTATGATAGATAGCTGAGAAATTCACAGGGAGACCGTAAAATGATTCGAAATTAAAATCTGTATATAATTCAGAACTGTACATTAAGACAGGCTGTTTTTTTAATTTTATGAGAGCATCAACATTGCACTCTTCATGAAAGATGGAATTTGATCTAACAAGTACTGAAACCCAATATTAGATTCATAGACTTCACCAATTGTTAAGCATTTACTTTTAAATAGAAGATATAGGGGGCTGATTGATGTCTATTAATTCGGCCTTGCGTCATACATAACCTTACTCCCTACAAATTACAAATTTATTCAGAAGTATTGTCATCAGAAGGTTGAAGCTGGTTGTTGGTGATTGGTTAGGTTTGGGCAAGAATAATGTGAAATATTGTAAGAATTTTCATAGAAATAATAGGTAGTAGTTAATGTTCAATGAGAAAGTTAAGGGTATCAAGAAGTGTTCGTTGAAGTAATTTGTTGGAAAGAGTATATGCGTACGTACGTATGTATATATGAGCGTCTGTTCGGTAAGAGTGTCTTTGAAGGAGAAGAAGAATTAAAATGAGTCAGAACACAAGAAAGGAGAAAGAGGATGATGCGCGACGCGACTTTATGTCCGGGTCGATTGACTTGAAGTTTCTGCCTTTTTACATTTTAGCTTGTCGTCTCTCCTGCTTCCATCTGTGACTGAATGAGGCTGATCGAAGTAATTTATATATCCTTCAAAATTTTTCGTACTGGATCGCGAAGTCCTTTTTGATCTTGCAAGTCGCTTCCATAGGTCAGAAAATCAATTTAACATCTACTTGCGAAATCCGGTTTCGACTTTTTCTTTAAGCACATGGTCAATTCTTTTTCTATGTGGGAAAACCAGGATTTCACACGTCATTGTGAATTTTTGCAAAAGTGAAGAAAAAATTGTTTTTAATTCTTAATTTTCTATCCCACAAAATATTATCTGGAAATGTATTGAAATCCCTAATTTTCGCAAGTCTTTGCTTACGAAATGACTCCAAATTTTACTATTTCAGGAATAAATCAAAATAAAGGTTATATATTTTGTATAGATTGAATGGAAAATATGTAAAATACAGAATTTTGATTATGAATCTTCACATCAAGAAAAGCACTTTTTCAATATATTCGATAATTAAAACCAGTATTAAGACGATTGAAAAAGATTACAAAAAAATCTTCTTTTATGTGCCTTGTCCCTTCAGGACGTAGGCGATCATGGCTTTCCACGTCTCCCTATCACTGGTAGCTCTTAGCACGTCTTCTCCTGTTACACCATGCAAACTCGTTCCATCATTCACCTGATTAGGTCCTTCAAATATGTTAATCGCTGCTTTCCTCTGTCTCTTTTTCCCTCTATCTGGCCTGTTAGTATCAGGTTCTCCAGGCCCTCATTCCTCATTGCATATCCCAGGAACTTCAGCTGTCTCTTCCTGATGTTCACTAGTAATTTCATTTTGTTTCCATCATTTCTCAGACCTCATCATTGCTCACATGCTCAATTCATGATATTTGCAGCATCTTTCTGTAGAACCATATTCCAATTGCTTCAAGTATTTTCTTTATTTTCGACGATATTGTCCAGCATTCATTGCCTTATTTAAGGACTGACAACACATAGCAATCCAGTACTCTCTTTTTTGTTTCTAGCAAAATTGTCCTGTTTTTTAATACTTTACTCAACTTTTGGAATGCTTCCTTCGCCATGACAATTCGCCTTCGGATCTCTGTGTTGAACTTTCCGTCTTCTGTTATAACGCTTTCCAGGTATTTATATTTTTGTAACTGATTGTTTCTAGTATCCCCGACCTGTATTTGGCATATTGGGCTGCCCTTTATGCAGATGACCATGCATTCGGTTTTCTTGCAGTTTATTCGTAGTCCTTTCTTATCACTCTCTTGAGTTACTTTAAAGATTATACAATGAATAAGATTTGTTAGATCCTTTGTTAAATCATCATTAATAAAAACAAAAAAAAACAGAGTAAAATAATATGCCATGATATTTTTGATAACGCATTATAAGACAAAATATTTTAACTTTGCATTTTTCAATGAAAAGCACACTAAAACTTTATAACATACTAATATATCTGTCACGGAAAAACCCCAAGATTAACGAAATGGTTATAGCAACCGACATATTGGAATTATTTGTTTGAACATTATTTTTTTAAACGATACTCGTATTTGAGTAGATATTTTGCTTTTAATCACACAGTATATGTACTTTACTGCTCTGATTATTTAGGATAAAATTTGTACGAAAATGTGCGTCTTTCGGCAGGACTCTAACCTGCGACCCCTATCAACATAAGGAAAGCCACCAGTTGATCTGGTGCGTCTTAGACTACTCGACCACGAATGATACCACAGACGTAACGAAGTCAAATCACGCCTATATAACACAATTTTAAATTCTACGCAAATAACCATCTCTGCTCTGAAATTTATCGTAATGTCAAACATACAATGTTACCGAAAATCCCAAAGATTAAACGAAATAGTTTCAGCAATCGACATATTGAAATTATTTGTTTGAACGTTAATTTTTAATCGATACTCATATTCGAGTTGATATTCTGTTTTTAATCAAACAGTATATTTATATATTTATTTCTACTGGGCTGATTATTTACGATAAATCTTCTACGAAAATGTATCCGTATTTATTTAGCTATCTTATCAGGTAGTGGTATACAGCTAATTTTTTCGGTATAATTTCTCTTGGCAGTAAATGAAGATCGTATTTGATGGCACAATGATTTAATAATAATTTTTTAAAATTATTTCACCCTAAGCAAGGCATTCCATTGCCACTATTGCGCATGGGGCTACATAGGGGAAGGTAAAGAGGAGGAGTGGTTAGGTGTAGAAAATATCAGAAGGAAGGTGATAGATGGGTAAGGATGCCGAGGATGAGGGTTGGGCAGATGGGAAGAGTGTTTGAAAGAATGGGAGCGAGTTAGTGTGTTAGGAGGTATCTATTGACCTTACATTTAAACTCCTGGAGATTGTAGCCTTCGGGGAAGCAATCATGTGGAAGGGAATTCCACAGTCGGGAAGTGCGAGAAAAGAAACTGTTGGAGTAGAAGTTAGGGTTGCATTTTATCGGTTTCACTGTAGAAGGGTGGGATCTAGTTGTTAATCTAGTTTCTCGTGCAAATTCGTATCTAGGGGGGCAGCAGTGATCGAAGTTCATCGGAGCAGAAGCCGTGAAAGTATTTATAGAAGGGACAGAGGGAAGCCACGTCGCGCCGGTGAGAGAGAGACTGCAGGCGGTTTGCCAAGTTGGTATCGATCACGTTACAGACCCTCCGCTGTACCTTGTCGAGAATCCCGAGGAGAACAGCAGGGGCACCCGACCAGATATGGCAGCAGTATTCAATGCACGGGCGGATGGTAGATTTATAAATGTGCAAGATAGATTCAGACGGAAAAAACTTCCGGGCCCTGTACAGAGAACCGACTTTCATAGCAGCGCATTTAGCAATGGATTCGATATAGTCATTCCATTTGAGGTCCGCTGTAAGTGTGAGACCAAGGAGGCGTTGTGACATATATCTAGCCCATCTACAATTTGTAAAGCTTCAGTAAATTATAAAGTTTATAAGGCCGTGTGCTGTGGTGAATCTTCGTCGCCAAGTTCCTGTGGCCCGTTTGAGCAAGAAAGAAAGACAAGGAAACAAGAAGGTAGGTTCAAACACTGTATTAGAATAACAGAACATATATACAAGTAAGAGTGTTAGTAATCAGCAAAATATAAGTGTAAGTCCGTATTTTATAGTTACAGTGCGTCTCGACAGTCTCTAGACTGCGTCCCGACTGCCTCTCAGCTCCCCGGAAATCGCGCAGGTTAGTATTGATTGACGGAGGAAGAGTCCATTCTTGTAGATAGGGCACCATAACACTGATCACCGGAATTAAATTACAAAGTTCTGATTCTGAACATATAGACTTAATCTTTAAAGTTATTTCCTTAAAAAACAAAAAACCAAAAAACCAAAAAACAAAAACAAAAACACGATAGGGATTTAGTCCAAAAGCACTTTGTGTTCATTATTTGTCATGTAAAACTCAAACTTTCAAATTGAGTACAATACCACGTTTATTGCCCTACAGGCATATATTAGTCTGAATCAAATAAAATTTTAGTTAAGAACTTTAGATCTACCGAGAGTTGATCTGTGTTGACGCCGCGATATATGAAATTCAGTTTCGGTGTTAACAAATCAAGCGTTTTGTTCGGTGTCTCATAACTTCAAAACAACAAAGTTCCACGGGAGCCGGTTGAATTTGCCGCCGAGTGCAGATTTGGGTTTCAAAGATGTCAGTTAGTGACTAAACAGAAAGTTAGGGCAGGTGACTCTCGAAGGGAGATGAAGACAATTTTGCATCCTCCCTCGTGAACGTTCGAAGAAAATTAACGAAACCACACATACTCTGGATTCGACCTATGTTAATTTGATTGAGACCAAGACTTAAACAGTTCTAGTGTTAGGTAATTTGATTAAATTTTGCTAAGTGGGTCATATCAATGCCTTTTTCAACTGTCTGTTCTGTCGTGGTCGGACATGGATCTCCAGGCAACAAACGTAACCGTTGAATGAAGTCTGAGTGTATTCTTTGTTATGCATCGTTCTGGTGTTGTGCATCATTGAAGTGATTATTTTTAATTGAATTACTCAAGAGAATTATTTCAAGAGGCATATTGTGTATTATTCGAAGAATTTGTTTAGTACTTTGACTTTACATGAAGATACCAAAATATTATTAGTCAAAAATAGCGAGTTACCAAAAGTTTCCTTCAGAATAACGTTACGAAAAACTAACGTTATAAAACCGCCCTTTTCAACAGTAAATTTTGCTTGCAATGATTGGACATTTTTAGTTTCCCGGAAAGATTTGATACGATTAGATCGTGGATGTTCATGTTTCTAACTCTTCTCAGAACTATTCCGTTTAATAATAAATTAATCTAATTACAAACCTCTGATGAAGAAAATGCATTGTACTTAAAAATTAAACTGTTTAGTTATCTCTCCACAACATGCATACGAGGAGGTATCGTCAAATTCCCGAAAGCTACTTTCTGTGATAGTATCATTCAACTAAAATGTGCGTGTAGTGAGTCTGCCAACAGGTTTCGTGCTATTCGTGTACAATAATGATTTCAGTTTTTCCTGATAGTTCTGTGGTCTGCTGACATACAAGGTGGCATCGGAAGTTTCTCAGCGTCTACGTGCTGCGATTTTCCACGGAAATGCCGTCACAAGTCATGCGCATTCAAGTCCAGTCTATCGGGTCAATTTGCCGGTCGGCTTTGTGCTATCTAGTCATGTACACTTAATAAGTTTTTGTACACGGGTATACGAGGAGCTGCTGGATCGTCCATGTCTGATTAGACTCCACCTACTGTGCCAATTAGCTAATAAGTTTCGTGCCGTCTATTCGTCTTCATTTATTATACTAAATCTGTAACGTTGGATTGAAATGGTTCTGTGATCTTTACGATAGCCCAGGAACTCCGAATGTTTTCTACATCATCTGGTACATAAAAAGATTTTCACATTTCACCTGTATGAAAAATACTCAAAAATATCCCAAAAGTGTTTAGTAAATATTTGTTATTAGTTCATAATCTAATTTTAAAATGTAGTAAAAATTACCAAAGAGAGACAACAAAAATGGTAACTTATGTGGCGGCTTTTGCTGCTAGTACTACCGTATTGAGAAATAAACAAAAACAAAACTGACCATTGAAAACTATAACTATCGCCCGGTTCACACTCCACCCACGTCTATTGAACAGATGAAGAGGCTCATCCCTTGTTCCTTGTTTAGAATGTAGTTTCCGGCTTTCTCTCTTCCAATCTTTTCACTCTTTTCTTTTTTTCTTTTTTTCAATTGGAGTAGATATACTAAACTATCGTCCGGTTCACACTCCACCCACGTCTATTGAACAGATGAAGAGGCTCATCCCTTGTTTCCTGTTTAGGATGTGGTTTCCGGCTTTCTCTTTTCCAATCTTTTCACTCTTACGTAGCCCCCTGCACATCAGTGGCGTTACCGCCTTGCTCGGGGTGATATGATTAAAAAAAAATATTAGTGTTATGGTCAAGGTTTGTTTTATGGTTAGAGTTAGTGTTACAATTGTTTACAAAAAAATTAACGATATTTTTCATAATTATAAAATTCAAAAGAATATACTCTAGTCGACATTAATAAAAATGCAGCGTAGTTCATGGTCTTCCGCGATCTGATTTATATTCAAAAAATGTTATTTCGTCTGAAGAAAAATATGAATGTTGAACCTTCTCAGAATTATAGAAAATGCTAAAATATTCGTTGTTTGCAAAATATTTATACCTTACCCAGGAATGTTTAACTGTGATCCGCATGTAACTTTATGTTCTTTTAATATAGTTTATTCTTTGTATGTTTTTTACTTCGTATTTTTTTTCATGCTGAAATATCTTTTTAATACTTAAAGATCTATTAGACCACCAAAATTTCTAGTCACCTACCATTTTTTTGTTTAGCTTTTCGACTTCCCCCATAACCCCGAACAACCTTTCATTAGCTGAAATCGCCCACCGGTGGATGATATCGCCCAGGTTAGCTAATAAATTCGTGCAACGCGACTGTATGATTTTTTCTTTTTTCCTGCGTGACTCTCTTCAATAACTTTTCATGACTGGTAAATATCTATTAAAACTGGTTTCCGATTGTCGTGTGTTCGTGTGTGTATGGTTGGAGTCGTATTGTAATGTAGGTAAAGGTGGTGGTCGGTAGGATAGCGAGGGGATAATAAACATTTCCCTCCGTCGTAGTTTTCTTGTAATTATTATTATTTTTTTTTAATATTGTATTTTCTTATCTATTCTTTTTTTTAATAGTTTACCTATCTGATTGTAACAATTATCGTTAAGTTCATTCCCTGATGGCTTTCCGACGTAAAGAGGTTTAAACTAATGTTAGGTATAAAGCACTGAGGTAGCTTGCGACTTTATTGGGCTCCCATACGTTAACTAGCTGAAATATATAAAATGTATGAAAAACATTTTTACCACCAAATGTTGGTGTAATATAAGGAGTACGTGAACATTTTATATATATATATATATATATATATATATATATATATATAGTCATCCGCAGACAGATCTGTTTCGCTGTATCACAGCTCATCGCTACGGTTAGACTCTGATTGCTATATATATTTATATATAGCAATATATATATATATATATATATAGCGAGGAGCTGTGATACAGCGAAACAGATCTGTCTGCGGATGACTATATATACAGTGGGGAAAATAAGTGTTGGACACATCCCATTATTCTTTATTTAACACATTTTTTATGCAGCGAATAACGCGAAAATTTAACAAGAAATAGTTACTCATTTAACAATAACAAATAACTTTAGAAATTGGAACATTTTAATGCATAACAAAAATTATATAATAAAAACGAGAATAGCCTGGAAAAAAAGTGTTGGACACATTGTTTTAAATTATATTTTATTATTATTTTTCATAAATAATGCTGGAAATTGTTATTTGCATTTTAATTTGCCGACACTATTATACGTTTTAGAAGTGTCTCGATTGTTGTAGACCATTGTAATAAAAAGACAGATACGGAGGTAGCTTAAGATAAGCTTTATTTAACTAAGAATTAAGCAAGGTATAAGACGCCGCGAATCTGCAGCTTAGTTAGAAGGAATAAAGAAAGAAGGAAAGAAAAAGTCAAGGGAAGTAATTCACTTCTGGAAGGTACAAGCGGAAGTTAAAGAGTTCTCTTTTCTTTCAGCACAACCATACTCTACGTCGTTGGAAAGTATTGGAACACGTTAGTCACCAGTAAGCCATCACGCGTGAAGGTTCTCAGGATGAGTAAACGTAAAGAACTCTCTCAAGTCGTCCGTGATAAGATTATTGCCGAGCACAAGAATGGAATTGGTTATCGGCGTATATCTGCTCAATTCAAAATCCCTGTAAGCACCATAGGAAACCTTATTAGGAAATGGAAGGTGCATGACTCAACCGTGAACTGTCCGCGCACCGGAGCTCCTCGCAAGATGTCGGATCGAGCAGTAAGGAAGATTGTACGAAAAGTTCAGCAGCAACCGAGAACAACACGAGGCGAACTTCAGAAAGATTTGGAAAAAGCAGGGATAGTAGTAACGAAACCAACGATTAGTAATGTACTCCGACGCAACGGTCTTAAATCGCGTACACCTCGAAAGACACCATTACTAAAAAAATGTCATGTTAATGCTCGTCTGGAGTTTGCAAGAAGCCACTTATTGAAAACAGATGATTACTGGAATAATGTGATCTGGTCCGATGAGACGAAAATTGAACTTTTCGACATTAACTCTATACGTCGAGTATGGAGAAGAGATGGCACAGCGCACGATCCCAAGAACACCCTCCCCACTGTAAAGTTTGGTGGTGGAAATGTCATGCTCTGGGGATGCTTCTCTTCAAATGGTACTGGGTCACTTCATATTATAGATGGAAAGATGAATGCAGCCAAATATCGGGAAATTCTTGAAAATAATCTCTTGCCTGCTTCCAATGCGTTAGGTATGCGACAGGGATGGATCTTTCAACAAGATAATGATCCCAAACATACTGCTAAAATAACCTCCGATTGGTTCGTACAGAACAAAATAGATGATCTTAAGTGGCCCAGTCAGTCCCCAGACTTAAATCCTATAGAAAATCTATGGAGAGAGCTCAAAATCATGGTCCACCAGCGAGATCCACGTAATATTCAGGATTTGAAGAAAGTATGTGTTGAAGAGTGGGCCAAAATCTCGCCTAATCGTTGTCACAAATTAGTTTCGTCGTATAGAAAACGCCTCGAAGCTGTAATAGCCAATAAGGGGTTTTCAACTAAATATTAGATGAAATTGTGTTAGTGTGTCCAACACTTTTTTTCCAGGCTATTCTCGTTTTTATTATATAATTTTTGTTATGCATTAAAATGTTCCAATTTCTAAAGTTATTTGTTATTGTTAAATGAGTAACTATTTCTTGTTAAATTTTCGCGTTATTCGCTGCATAAAAAATGTGTTAAATAAAGAATAATGGGATGTGTCCAACACTTATTTTCCCCACTGTATATATATATATATATATATATATATATTAGTCATACCCATACAAGCCTGTTTCGCTGTATCACAACTCACCGATAAAATGCAGCCGTAACTTCTACTCCAACAGTTTCTTTCCTCGCACTTCCCGACTGTGGAATTCCCTTCCACACGATTGCTTCCCCGACGTCTACAATCTCCAGGAGTTTAAATGTAAGGTCAATAGACACCTCCTAACACACTAACCTGCTCCCATTCTATCAAACACTCTTCCCGTCTGCCCAACCCTCATCCTCGCTATCCTTACTCATCTGTCACCTTCCTCCTGACATTCCCTATGTCTAACCACTCCTTCTCTTTACCTTCCCCTATGTAGCCCCATGCGCAATAGTGGCAGTGGAATGCCTTGCTTGCGGTAAAATGATTAAAAAAAAAAAAAAGCTAGACACATCCACTTGCTTCTGGCTCTTGGTAAAATTCGCCATAATTTATGGATAAAAGGCAGACATCAATTTATGTATTGATTATAATAGAGAATCAATCTCCCAATTGTATATTATATAGTAACAGCAGTCTATGATGGTCACAAAGTAAAGGAATTGAAGGTAATGTTGATAACGTTCCTGGATATAGAGTATCCTCTTGGCATCTGTTGACCACGTCCGTCATAGCATATGGATATAGAGTATCCTCACTGCACGTAATCTGTTCAATGAAACAACGTCAAGACCATCACTCTCGAATAAGACACACTCCAGAATCAGATTTGATGTCCAATACTCGGAAAAATATGGCCGCCTTTTATACACGTAGCAGTGAATATTTTGAGTTTCCTGATTGGTTAAGCCTTCTATTTGTGAACTATAAAATGGGTTGACTCATGGGGGTCTGCACAGTATATAATGGACGCAAAATGTCCAACACTAGCCGGGATCGAAACTCGACTGATTTGGTGTCAGTCGGAGTCGCTAACCCCCAAGCTATAGGCGCACGGAAGCAGAGAATGGAAATTTTAACGTGTTGTATAAAGAGTGTATACACACGCCAGTCACGGAAAGAATTTATTTCATTCTTAATTCATTGCTGAAGAGTAATGCATATATCGCAGAAGTGGAAACTTTTTAAAAGATTTTCTTCTCTAGAGAGCTCAATATGAATCATACAGATAGTGCTGGTGTTAATAAAATAGCACCCGAAATATTAAGTATGTATTAATAAATATATATATTATTCCTCACTGGTAGCACAACTTGGACTTTCATGCAGAAAGCAATTTTCAGATGCTGGGTTGATAGAGTCTGTTAAATAATTTTAATTTTAATAAAAATATCTGGTTGATACATTTGCTGGCGCAGTCCATATATTATATGGTGATTACAGGTCTTATATATATATATATATATATAGTCATCCGCAGACAAATCTGTTTCGCTGTATTACAGCTATATATATATATATATATATATATATATATAATTTAAAAGAAAAACAACTGCTGAATGAATATTTCATATATATCCATTTATGTGGCAGTGAGAACTGGGCAATCTCGCCATAGAGTGAATTTGAGGTAACAGGAGTGTGTTTCTACAGAAGGATGTTGAGTATGTCATGGACATTATACTTCAGATCGGTAAGAGAACGTTGCAATTTCTTGGATACGTAATAAGGAAGGAGGGTTCAGAGAATTTGACACGCATGAAGAAAATGTTGAAAGCAAGAGTAAAATAGTGATCAATCTGCCCAACGATTATGTGTATTTTTATATCAAATTAAAGATAATAAAATAAAAACATGACTTCAAATCAAAAAGAAATAGATGTTGCAGAGTCTTGACCATCCAGTTTCTTAAGGAAAACGGAACTTAGAAAAATACTTATTGTATCATGAATTGGAAGAAGCACAAAATGGATCTGTAATTAATAAAATCTTAATTATCTGAGAGTTTTTATAATCATTTAAACCCAAGCAAAACAGTGATGCCACAGGGGGTTACATAAGAGGATATTGAAGAGAAAGAGGAATAAATCACAGGGGGAATCTGAAAATGAGTAAGAGAAGGATGATAACACTGGTGTAAAGAGAGTTACGTGAAAATAGAGCAAAAAGAAAAAAAAACAAGGAAAGGATAAGAGAAAGATGGGAGTCAAGGAGATACGAGATTGCAATTGACGTTAAACTCTTGGAGGTTGTAGCTATCAGGCAAGCAAATATACGGAAGGGCGTTTCACAGGCGGGAAGTGCGAGAAAAGAAGCTGATGGAGAAGAAGTTTCGGTTACGTTTGATTGTATTCACTGCAAAAAAGGGTGGGACTTAGTTGCCAGTCTAGTAGCTCGAGTATACCACCAGGAAGATAACTTCGCCAGAGCAGAAGCTGTGAAAATATTTGTAGAAGTTATGGCGAGTGAGAAATCACGAAAGTCAGTTACTATTCAAGTAAGTATTGAGAATTTCTCCATTGTTTGACCATCTGGTTTCGCTTACAGGGATCCGAAGGCAAATTGGCATGGCGAAGGGTGCGTTTCAGAAGCTAAGTAAAGAATTAAGACACAGGAAACTTTCACTAGAAACAAAGAAGAGAGTAATGAATTGCTATGTGATGTCAATTCTTCAATAAAGCAGTCAATGTTGGACAATATCAACAAAGATAAAGGAAAAACTTGAAGCAGCTGAAATGTGGTTCTACAGAAGGATGCTGCAGATATAGTGGACCGAGCATGTGAGCAATGACGAGGTGTTGAAAAGAATGGAAACGAAAAGGAAAAGACAAATGAAGTTCTTGGAACATGCAACGAGGAAGGTGGGCTTGGAGAATCTGATACTAACAGGCCAGAGAGCGGGAAAAAGAGACAGAGGGAAGCAGCGGATAACATATTTGAAGGACCTGAGCAGATGGATGACAGAACGGGGGCTGCGAGACGTTACAGGAAAAAGCGTGCTAAGAGCCACCAGGGATAGGGAGGCGTGGAAGGCCATGATCGCCTAGGTCCTGAAAGGACAATGCACATAGAAGAGGAAGATTGAGGATTTTAATTACTTCTCGTATAGGACTTTCAAATATATTTATTATAGAAAGTCCAAAGATCAAATGGAAGAAAACGCAGCGTAGGAGAGTGTAGATTTTTAAGCACAGCTTAGATGTAGTACAAGGCCGAAAGTAAAGGGTACCCAGTGAGGATCGAAGTCACTAATCAGTTATAATAAAATTCTAGCGAGACAAGCTTGCTAACCATTATACCACGACGAAGTACCTCAACAAGGGAGAGTGTATTACGGAAATGTTTCAAAGAGAAACACTTGTGTTATTTTAAAAAGTAAAGTTTAGAAATCAACGTTAATCCATGAGCCCGGAAATCGACTTGTGCCAGCAGAGGGAAATTTCTAATTATCTCAATGCTTTGCATGTTTAGTTAATTTTAGGATAAAGCAAAAAAAGAAAAAAAGATAAAAAGGAAAAAAAAGAAAAAAGAAAAAAGAAAGAGCAGAAGAACACGAGAAAAAAGGAAAAGTGAAAGAAGAAATAAAAAGAGGAAGTAAAGGCAAAAAGTGAAAGCAAAGATAAAAGATGAAGAAGAAAAAGTAGAAAAAGAAAAAGAGAATGAAGTGACCAAAAAGAAAAAGAAAAATAGGAAAAAAACAAAAAAGGAAAAAAAAGATGAAAAAAGAAAGAGGAAAAGACATAATGAAAAAGAAAAAGTAGAAAAAGAAAAAGAGAATGAGTGTAACCAAAAAGAAAAAGAAAAATAGGAAAAAAACAAAAAAGGAAAAAAGATGAAAAAAGAAAGAAGAAAAGACATAATGAAAAAGTAAAAGTAGAAAAAGAAAAAGAGAATGAAGTGACCAAAAAGAAAAAGAAAAATAGGAAAAAAACAAAAAAGGAAAAAAGATGAAAAAGAGAAAGAAGAAAAAGAAAAGAGAAAAGGAGAAAAAGAAACAAAAATTACAAAGAAAATAAGAAAAACAAAGACGAGAATAAAAATAAGAAAGAGAGAAAGAGAGAGAGAAAATAAAGAAACTATAATAATCTTTACTTTTCCTCTTGGTTCGAACACCAATCGCTTGCACCAGTCGGAACTTTTTAACAACATCAGTCATAGAAGGGAAGGCTAGTAGCTTTGTTACATATATTTTATCTAACTTGAAAGCTTTATGATTAAAAAAAAAATCCCAACAAAAAATAAATATTTATATATGTATCCTTTTATTTTGCGAATTCATTCTAAAAATAAACTGTTTTAGCAATTAAGACGGGTGTTGATTAGTTCACTCCACGATCCCTTCTCAAAATAATATATCCTGATATTTGATCATTGAAATACTTACTTGAGGAAGTGTGTTGGGTGAGGTACTTTTCAGAAATCTCTTAACAATTGCTGGTATTAATTTCTTATATTCCCCACCCCCACAGAATGTAAATATTCATTTAAACAGCATTAGGCATGACACGTAATCCGACATATTGACTCATCTACCATTTTCATTTTAATACTTGCACCTTCTAGAATTGACAGGCGCCTTTTAGTGGGAAAACGGCTGGTTGTGAATCAAACAACGTAATTCAGGAAAGCGTGACGATTTTCAGACTAATTTCAAATTAATTTGCGTGCCCTGCCAATCAAAATAACGCAGCCGAATTGATTACAATGTATTTTTGTTAATCTCTTTAAAACTACAATGAAATGATCGCATGAATTGACTACTGAACAAAATAAAATAAAAAAATAAAAACACAGGAAAAATTGTTTTCTAAGGTTGCCCGTTTATGATTGTTTGCCGAACGTCAAAGTCTCCATGATGTTCTTTCTAAGCATACATCTAAAAACAAATTAAAAAAAAGTAAACAAAATGGATCCCTTTTCCAATTGTAAACGGAACGATACCGTCATTCAACCAAATTTAATAATGTTTGAATGATATTATAATACCGCTTGAATGTTCGTTGGAAGTGAAGCACAAACAAATTGAAATCCTCAGTTCCACTTACTCATTTGCTTTTGAAAATACCTATTACATAAGATTTCTAAGCAAATAATGACAAGGCTGACAAGAATTGATTGATTTAAAGCTTTAATTAAAACAAGAATTTTTTTTAAAAACAATTCCCACACACTATACTCTTGTCGTGGGAATAATGAAGATGAAATCCGTTTAATGTTGCTCATGTAAAGCTTTTAAATTAAGGAATATTTTTGTGTTGAAAACAATAGAAGTCATTGCACGAAATAGAGGTTCTCTTTCTGACGCGTAAATACACGGCATCGGGCTTTTAGGATGATTGCGAAGTGGCGATCTCTGCAAGCTAATTTTATTGCAAACTAATTTGTAGCCATTAACTTTATCCCAGAAATCGAGAACATTTTTTTCGCCCACGCACCATTTTCTGTTGGTACTGCTTTTCTTCTTCTTCTTCTTCTTCTTCTTCTTCTTCTTCTTCTTCTTCTTCTATGTGCCCCGTCCATACAGGATATAGGCGATAATGGCTTTCAACTTTTCCCTTTCCCTGGTGGCTCTGAGCACGCCTTCTCCTGTTACACCATACAACCCTCGTTCCGTCATCCACCAGATTAGGTCCTTCAAATATTCTTCCGCTGCTTTCCTCTGTCTCTTTTTACCTCTATCTGGCCTGTTAGTATCAGGCTCTCCAAGCCTTCCTTCCTCATTGCATGTCCCAGGAACTTCAGCTGTTTCTTCCTGATGCGCAGTATTAATTTTCTTTTTGTTGCCATCATTTCTAAGACCTAATTATTGCTCACATGCTCGATCCATGATATTCGCAGCATCCTTCTGTAGACCCACATTTCAGCTGCTTCAAGTCTCTCCTTCATCTTTGATGATATAGTCAAGCATTCACTGCCATATTGAAGAACGGACAGCACGTAGCAATCCAGTACTCTCTTCTAGGGAGTTTCTAGGGAAATTGTCCTGTTTCTTAATACCTTACTCAAATTTCTTGAATGCTTCCTTTGCCATGCCAATTCGCCTTCGGATCTCTGTGCCACACTTTCCGTCTTCTGTTGATTCGAAATAGGCTGTCGTGAAATAATTCCTAGAGTTTCTCTAAAGTTAATTGTTAATATAGGGAATAGTCCTTTTAATCTAAAAATTGCTGACGTCTTCAGATTTTTACTGACGTGAGAATATTTAATTTTAGAAAAAATACACATAGTCTTTTATTTTAACATTCTAATACAGGTAATTTATGACTTAAATATAAACATATGTCAAAGTATATTCATCATTAATCATTTGGCTTTTGCTGAAGCTATTTTGTTAATTTAGTTTTCAATGATGTTCGTTGCGTTGTGGGGCAGTGGATATCGACTCGAAACAAGAAATCGGGAACCGAGTTCGAATTCCACAACTTAAAAAATATAAGGTACGCAGACGATACAGTGCTGATAGCAGACATAGAAAGAAAACTACAAGGCCTCCTACAGGAGGTAGCTGAAGTGAGTGACAAGAAAGGACTACAAATAAACTGCAAGAAAACCGAATGCATGGTCATCAGCAAAAAGAGCAGCCCAAAATGCCAATTACATGGTGAGGGACTCTAAAATCAAGTAGGTACAGAAATTTAAATACCTCGGAAGTGTTATAATAGAAT